>NW_021026869.1:0-29164 GCF_004153795.1 Camellia sinensis
TGCACAGACAGGGATGACGAAGCTCCCGGGTGGCGCCTCGAGGCTGCACAGACTGAGCTGGCTGAAAAACTCTGCGCCTGCTCTAGAACCAAACGCTTCCCGAAGTGGCACTCAACTGTGGGCAAAAATCTCTTCAGGTGCCGCGGGCTGACACACATGATAGCAAGACAAGGACATGGCCCCATGCCTGACTCTGGCCCTGAGGTCTAAGCTAAAAAGGAAGCAGCTCGCTGAACCCCCTCCCTTCTGCGGGCAAACCCGAAACCTTGTTTGACCAGCTGGCCAACACTTTGTAACAGGCGAAGTCCCCCTGATTACCTCCTCCGGAGCCTGCAATCGGCACTGGAAAAGGTCGACCTAGCCAAAACCACCCCTGAGACTGTTGAGGGTTAGGACCCCTCTGTCTCCTGCCGTCACCTGACCATTGGCTCCTCTTGGGCCTCTCTGTCCCTCATCCTCCTCCTGCATCAAAGAGCTCATATGAAGTTGCAGCATCCACTAAGTGTCTATACTCTCGGGATGAAAGACCACCACGCCTCAACTTGAGCCCCGCCTCAACTCCGCTCAAACTCATAGCAACGGCGTTCTTCGACGCCACCAAAACTCAGGTGCAACCTGGACAAAACTAGTAAAAGTGGCCTCAAACTCTGCCACAGACATACCCTGCTGATTAAGCCAGCTAAACTGATCCTCAGCTTCTCCCTAGCCACTGCAGATAAGAACCTCTCCTGGAAAGCATTTACAAATGCCTCCCATGTACCACCAACACGAGCCTTCTCGTACTTCCACCATTGACCCGCATCTCCCTTTAGCTGGAAGGATGCCAAGGGTCACTTTCAATGCCCTCTGTCCTCAAGATGTCAAGCATCTCGAACATCTTACCTCATTTGTTCATAAACCACTCGTCAGCCTTCAGTGGTTCCTTCAGATCTCCAACAAACTCGTCCGGATTAGACCAGAAGAACTCCCTCTTCAAGAAAGAAGGCCCTGCCTCAGCTGCTGATTCCCAGCTCTGTGAATTACCCAAAGCTCCTGCTATCTCTCGAGCCAAGGCACTCATAGCTTGCTGACCCGCTGGCTCGGCCACATTGCCTGACCAACTCCCTCCTGCACTGCCGGAACCTCCTCCAGTAAAGGCATCTCCTGCCTTACCACGCCTGCCACGCCTACCGCGTCCCTCGTCCTGACATCCTAATAAAGGTAACCAAGACTATTAGCACATTCACAAATGTGCCGAAGCTTATAACACTCGCGTCCTAATGCATGAACAACTGTAATTCATTCCACGTAAGCACATAAACACAAATAAGCACTTACGAATTTCATTCACGAATAATGATAGTCCGAGGCGCTTACTAGAGTTCCGGTTAGAAACACATAGCATTGATCAAGTGCCTTTCCAACAAGACTCACAGGAACCCAAGGATCCAATCAAACATCCTAGAATTAAATCCCATAACCCATATAAACACAAATAAAAAAAAAGGCATGTTATCAAATTTAAAACACATAGGCATATGACACTACACCTAAGTCCTCTATCAAGCGAGACACAACCATTGTGATCCTAATCACTTCCCACGTACCCAAAGTATTTCAACCCGGTTTGCTCTGATACCAAGTTTGTAACGCCCTCAAAAATATAAACATTAACCATCAATATAAAACATAACATTATATACAAAAAGATCCATATTATTTAATTCATCAGAGTACTTCATTACAAAAAGTATTACATGTTTAACCCAAAAAAGAAAAATGCCCTACGGGCTTATAGCTTCCCAAGTTAAACCTTGGTTACAAAAGGTACTAACTTCGGATTACACATTAAGCCCTGGCTGTTGAATTTACATGTAATACATCAAAAGGAAAAAAGACAACAAAAGTTTGTCCACCTCTAGCCTCCCAAGCTATGTCCTTGGAGGTGGCATACTACTTGTACCTGAAAATGATGTTCCCATATAGGGTGAGCCACAGCCCATCAGAGATATACTAAACCAACTATAAACAATGACTAAAAGATTAGCAATTGATAGATGGCCAATATTGATACATCCACATATATCACATCACAGTTTCATAACATACAAGTCTATGTCACTTTTCATTCTCCACCTTTATTTAATAGATAAGCATATTAGCTATATCAACACATCAATAGATAAGCATATTACACATCAACAGATAAGCATATTAGCTGTATCCACACTTCACTAGACAAGCATATGAGTTGTATCTACACTTCTCAATGATAAGCCTATGAGTTGTATCTTCACTTCTCTAGACAAGCATATGAGCTGTATCTACAGAGTTCATCCCCCATCTCCTCCCAATACTATCCGGTTTAGAGGTTCATCCCCCATCTTCCCCTAAACCGTGGAGTACATCCCCCATCTCCTCCTCTACACACAATGCATATAAACACAAAGGTTCTATACACAATCAATCAATACATAAAATTAATGTATTCTATCCGCCGTCATACTCTATGACTCAATCAATCGATTAGTTTTAGTTTGCCTAATCATCATGCATTGTCTACAACAATCAAGACTATCCTCCACCGATAGCCCAAAGCAGTTATTTCTAAACAGAAAATAAAAGCACAAATGGATATTTAATCAACATTTCAATTTGGTGAGCGATAAATGATCCAACTACACCCTCTAATCCCTTCTTTTTTCCAATTTTCACAATCTCAATTCAATCCTTCATTTTCAACAATTAATTATACAAATTAATCAATCGATGTAATTAGGGCATTTTCCACAACTTACATTTTAACCCCCCATGGTTTCATTTTCATCAATGTTTCAACATTAATTTCATTCCCTAATGCCAAACATGCATTTAGGTTTTACAGAATTAAAAACCCCAACTTTTGTAAAGTTACACAAAGGCCCAAATCTCTCAAAATTACCCAACAAACCCCAACATATCAAAATGCTAAAATTTAAAGACAAAGCTCATAAAGAGGAGTAGCATATCCCTACCTCAAAAGATGACTCCCAACCAAGAAGGTGAAGAAAACGAAAATGCTCCAAACCACGAATTTCTCGGATCAAAAGATAGCCCTCGACGATCAACGACTTTTTTGTAAAGGCCAAAGGTGAGGAAATCACTCCTACTAGATCAATACCTAGAGAGAAGGTAGAGTTCTAGAGAGAGGGGCTCTCAAAAATGGGTTTTAGAAAAAGTAGGAGAGAGAAAAAAAAGTGAAAAGTGATTTAAAATCACCCAGCGGATAATTCATATACGCATGACCCGCTCGAGCGTAGAATAGAGCGCTCGAGCGTAAAGCACAAACATCTGATCCCGCTCAAGTGCATATATGACCGCTCGAGCACCAAGAAACAAAAGCAAAACACATCCGCTTGAGCGTGAAAAGCCAGTCCGCTGGAGCGCAGATTTTCATCTCCCAGAACTTTTCAGGAAAAGAACTACCCGCTCGAGCGCCAACAATCCCGCTCGAGCGCGACCCGCTCGAGCACAAGAAACCCGCTCGAGCGTAGAAAACACACCTGCAGAAGTTTTGCAGGGCCACGAAATACTGGAAGTGTGTAAACCCCGCTCGAGCGCAAGAAGACCCGCTCGAGCGGACCGCCTAAAAACTGGGCAACAAGAAATTGAAACAAAGGCCTAACCAACCTGTAACAAACTTGCCCAACACATCCTATAACTCAGATACAAAGTAAGAAAGGATGAGAATAAGGTATACACAACAACCAACTCCACGGAACCTAAGTCCGGATACAACAATTAAAGAAAAGGGAAACCGAGATCGCTATAAGTTACTTTTCTATTCAACTTCCTTTTTTATTTAATTTCCAAATAGATCGTTAACGTATAGTGGTTTCTTGAATGAACTTCCATTTTTAATTTTCTGCAACTTCCATTTTCGTTTTTATTTGACTTCCATTTTTATTCAATTTATTTTTCTATTCAACACCTTTTTTTATTTAATTTCCAAATAGATCGTTAAGGTATAGTGGTTTCTGGATTGGACTTCCATTTTTAATATTATGCAACATTCATTTTTATTTTTATTTAACTTTCATTTTTATTCAATTTACTTTTCTATTAAACTTCCTTTTTTATTTAATTTCCAAATAGATCGTTAAGGTATAGTGGTTTCTTGAATGAACTTCCATTTTTAATTTTCTGCAACTTCCATTTTTATTTTTATTTAACTTCCTTTTTCAATCAAGTTTCGTTTCTACTCAACTTTCTTTTTTTATTTAATTTCCAAATAGATCGTTAAGGTATAGTGGTTTCCGGATTGAACTTCCATTTTTAATTTTATGCAACTTTCACTGTTATTTTTATTCAACTTCCATTTTTATTCAATTTGCTTTTCTATTCAACTTCCTTTTTTATTTAATTTCCAAATAGATCGTTAACGTATAGTGGTTTCTTGAATGAACTTCCATTTTTAATTTTCTGCAACTTCCATTTCTAATTTTATTCAACTTCCACTTTAATTCAATTTACTTTTCTATGAAACTTCCTTTTTTATTTAATTTCGCAAATAGATCGTTAAGGTATACGTGGTTTCTGGATTGAACTTCCATTTTTAATTTTGCAACTTCATTTTTAATTTTTTATTCACTTTCCATTTTATTCATTTACTTTTCTATTAAAACTTCATTTTTATTAATTTCCAAATAGATCGTTAAGGTATAGTGTTTTTTGAATGAACTTCCATTTTTAATTTTTGCAACTTCCATTTTTATTTTTATTCAAGTTTATTTTTCTATTCAACTTCCTTTTTTATTTAATTTCCAATAGATCGTTAAGGTATAGTTGGTTTTTGAATGAACTTTCCATTTTAATTTTTATGCAACTCTTCATTTTTTATTTTTATTAACTTCCATTTTTTCATTCAATTTACTTTCTATTCAAATCTTTCTTTTTATATTTATTTCCAAATAGATCGTTAAGGTATAGTGGTTTTCTGGATTGAGCTTCCATTTTTAATTTTATGCAACTTTCAGTTTTATTTTTATTCAACTTCCATTTCTTTTTCAATTTACTTTTCTATTAAACTTCCATTTTTATTTAATGTCCAAATAGATCATTAAGATATAGTGGTTTCTTGAATGAACTTCCATTTTTAATTTTTTGCAACTTCCATTTTTATTTTTATTCAGTTTATTTTTCTATTCAACTTCCTTTTTTATTTAATTTACAAATAGATCGTTAAGGTATAGTGGTTTCTTGAATGAACTTCCATTTTTAATTTTCTGCAACTTTCATTTTTATTTTTATTTAACTTCCTTTTTCAATCAAGTTTCTTTTCTACTCAACTTCCTTTTTTATTTAATTTCCAAGTAGATTGTTATGGTATAGTGGTTTTTGGATTGAACTTCCAATTTTAATTTTATGCAACTTTCATTTTTATTTTTATTCAACTTCCAATTTTATTCAATTTGCTTTTCTATTAAACTTCCTTTTTTATTTAATTTCCAAATAGATCGTTACGGTATAGTGCTTTCTTGAATGAGATTATATTTTTAATTTTCTGCAACTTCCATTTTTATTTCTATTGGACTTCTATTTTTATTCAAGTTATTTTTCTATTCATCTTCCTTTTTTATTTAATTTCCAAATAGATCGTTAAGGTATAGTGGTTTCTTGAATGAACTTCCAATTTTAATTTTCTGCAACTTCCATTTTTATTTCTATTCAACATATTTTTTTATTCAAGCTTTTTTCTATTCAGCTTCCTTTTTTATTTAATTTCCAAATAGATCGTTAAGGTATACTGGTTTCTGGATTGAACTTCCATTTTTAATTTTAAGCAACTTTCACTTTTATTTTAATTCAACTTTCATTTTTATTCAATTTACTTTTCTATTAAACTTCCTTTTTTATTTTATTTCCAAATAGATCGTTAAGATATAGTGGTTTCTTGAATGAACTTCCATTTTTAATTTTCTGCAACTTCCATTTTTTTTTTTATTCAACTTCCATTTTTATTCAAGTTATTTTTCTATTCAATTTCTTTTTTTATTTAATTTCCAAATAGATCGTTAATGTATAGTGGTTACTTGAATGAACTTCCAATTTTAATATTTTGCAACTTCCATTTTTATTTTTATTTCTATTCAACATATTTTTTTATTCAAGTTTCTTTTCTATTCAAATTCCTTTTTTATTTAATTTCAAATAGATCGTTAAGGTATAGTGGTTTATGTATTGAACTTCCATTTTTAATTTTATGCAACTTTCACTTTTATTTTTATTTAACTTCTATTATTATTCAATTTACTTTTCTATTAAAATTCCTTTTTTATTTAATTTCCAAATAGATTGTTAAGGTATAGTGGTTTCCCGAATGAACTTCCATTTTTAATTTTCTGCAACTTCCATTTTTATTTTTATTTGACTTCCATTTTTATTCAATTTACTTTTCTATTCAACATCCTTTTTTATTTAATTTCCAAATAGATCGTTAAGGTATAGTGGTTTCTGGATTGAGCTTCCATTTTTAATTTTATGCAACTTTCAGTTTTATTTTTATTCAACTTCCATTTTTTTTCAATTTACTTTTCTATTGAACTTCCATTTTTATTTAATGTCCAAATAGATCGTTAAGGTATAGTGGTTTCTTGAATGAACTTCCATTTTTAATTTTTTGCAACTTCCATTTTTATTTTTATTCAGTTTATTTTCCTATTCAACTTCCTTTTTTATTTAATTTCCAAATAGATCGTTAAGGTATAGTGGTTTCTTGAATGAACTTCCATTTTTAATTTTCTGCAACTTTCATTTTTTTTTATTTAACTTCCTTTTTCAATCAAGTTTCTTTTCTACTCAACTTCCTTTTTTATTTAATTTCCAAGTAGATTGTTAGGGTATAGTGGTTTTTGGATTGAACTTCCAATTTTAATTTTATGCAACTTTCATTTTTAATTTTATTCAACTTCCAATTTTATTCAATTTGCTTTTCTATTAAACTTTCTTTTTTATTTAATTTCCAAATAGATCGTTACGGTATAGTGCTTTCTTGAATGAGATTCTATTTTTAATTTTCTGCAACTTCCATTTTTATTTTTATTCGACTTCCATTTTTATTCAAGTTATTTTTCTATTCAACTTCCTTTTTTATTTAATTTCCAAATAGATCGTTAAGGTATAGTGGTTTCTTGAATGAACTTCCATTTTTAATTTTCTGCAACTTCCATTTTTTTTTATTCAACTTCCATTTTCATTCAAGTTATTTTTCTATTCAATTTCTTTTTTTATTTAATGTCTGAATAGATCGTTAAGGTATAGTGGTTTCTTGAATGAACTTCCAATTTTAATATTCTGCAACTTCCATTTTTATTTTTATTTCTATTCAACATATTTTTTTATTCAAGTTTCTTTTCTATTCAACTTCCTTTTTTTTTTAATTTCCGAATAGATCGTTAAGGTATAGTGGTTTCTGGATTGAACTTCCGTTTTTAGTTTTATGCAACTTTCATTTTTTTTTATTCAACTTCCATTTTTATTCAATTTACTTTTCTATTAAACTTCCTTTTTTATTTAATTTCCAAATAGATCGTTAAGGTATGGTGGTTTCTTGAATGAATTTCTATTTTTAATTTTCTGCAACTTCTATTTTTATTTTCAATTAACTTACATTTTTCTTCAATTTACTTTTCTATTCTACTTCGTTTTTTATTTAATTTTCAAATAGATCTATAAGGTATAGTAGTTTCTTGAATGAACTTTCAATTTTAATTTGCTGCAACTTCCATTTTTATTTCTATTCAACATCTTTTTTTATTCAAGTTTCTTTTCTATTCAACTTCCTTTTTTATTTAATTTCCAAATAGATCGTTAAGGTATAGTGGTTTCTTGAATAAATTTTCATTTTTAATTTTTAATTAACTTCCTGTAGCAACCCTCACCTTACTCTTGCCATACTTGCATACATTCATGCCTGATCTTGTGTTGTTATGATGTTTGAAGGTTTTTCCTTGCCCTGTTTTATTTAAGTATTGCTTGCGTGATTTTGTTCCTTGCTGGGTGTGTAGCCGAGGTTACCTTGAGCTTAGTTCACCTTTGAACCTTTGTACGTAGAACTGTTTTGGGACCTTGGTCGACCCCCATCTTCACCTCGGGCTTGTTGCCGAGATGTTTTGCACTTAGTGAACCTTGCCCGCAGGCAAGTATGGCCTAGACCGAGATGTGGCACACCCCGGCCAAGGTGTGGCACAGCTTAGTCAAGCGTCGTCCTCCTTAGCCGATGTCCTTGTTATCCTATTACCGAAGCTTTGACTTGAGCCGATGTCATCTCTTGCCGATGTGTCTTGCCCAGCTTGCTGCATACGCTTGTCAGAGACTTGTCTTATCTATCAATCACCTTTTTGAGTTGAGCCAACCCGATAGCGCCACGTGTCCGAGCTGATTGTTAAGGCAGCCGGCAGACCTAGAAACAAATCATTTTTGTCTCAAATCTTTGCCTTTAGAGAGAGAAGGAGGAGGAGTTCTTGAGTAAGAATAAATCTCCCAAGCTTGATCTTCGTGGTTTGAACCATTGGATTGGAGTTTTGAGGTTAGAATCTTGATCTACTTTGGTTGTTGTTATTGATCATCTAGCTGCATTGCATGATCGAATCTGTTTTGCATATCATGCATCGATTTGAAGTTGGTTTTGGAAAGAGAAAATGGTTTTCATGTGTTCTTGAAGGAAGTCTCGTTTTGATTCGAAAGTTTGGAAAACAAGAACCATGTTTTGTGTTTGTTCTTGCATGACCTTCTTGTATGGGTACCCAGGTCCATGTTTTGAACTCATGACATGAACTCTCAGATTTTTGTAACGGGTTTTGGTCTTGCATTCATCTTTCTCATGATCATGTTCATCATGAACTGCATGTTCTTCAAAGGGAAACCCAGGTTTTCCCGACTTTGCTTTTGAATGAGGCTATCGGGACCACACCTCGGCAAGGAGGTGTAGGACCTCGGCAAAGACCTGGTTGGTACCCAGTGTGTTTTCATGAGACGGGAGCAGTGCTTAAACTCCCAGCATGTTTTGCTTTGCTTTTGACTGGGATCTCACCATTTGCATGCATATAAAGCTTGTTTTGAGAATGTGTTTGCCATGTGATTGTAGGTCCTTGATCTTTGCTTTGAGCCTACACCCGAGGAAAACTATGTGAGTGGTATTTTTAATAAAGCTATGTTATACTGTTTTGATAAATCTCGCTTTGCTTTATTTTGACGGAAGTATTTGTTAAGCATGAATGAATAGCTCTGTTTTGATGTATCAAGTATAAGCCTTGTTTTGATGACATTCTTGAATAGTCCCTTGTGCTGGAGGACTCTAAACTTTCGCAGCACTAAGTATAAAAGGATACGGTCCTTTCTTGGAAAGACTACTATGTTAAATCGGGCTACGGGCCTAAGTAACACAAGTTCTACTATGTTAAATCAGGCTACGGGCCTAAGTAACACAAGTTCTACTATGTTAAATCGGGCTACGGGCCTAAGTAACACAAGTTCTTTCATGTTAAATCGGGCTACGGGCCTAAGTAACACAAGTTCTATCATGTTAAATCGGGCAAACTTTCACAGCACTAATTGATTGATGAATACGGTTCATCCCTTGTTTTGCCGATGTCAGTAAGCATCCCTTGATACTTGTAAGATTTGATTGATGAATACGGTTCATCCCTTGTTTTGCCGATGTCAGTAAGCATCCCTTGATACTTGTAAGATTTGATTGATGAATACGGTTCATCCCTTGTTTTGCCGATGTCAGTAAGCATCCCTTGATACTTGTAAGATTTGATTGATGAATACGGTTCATCCCTTGTTTTGCCGATGTCAGTAAGCATCCCTTGATACTTGTAAGATTTGATTGATGAATACGGTTCATCCCTTGTTTTGCCGATGTCAGTAAGCATCCCTTGATACTTGTAAGATTTGATTGATGAATACGGTTCATCCCTTGTTTTGCCGATGTCAGTAAGCATCCCTTGATACTTGTAAGATTTGATTGATGAATACGGTTCATCCCTTGTTTTGCCGATGTCAGTAAGCATCCCTTGATACTTGTAAGATTTGATTGATGAATACGGTTCATCCCTTGTTTTGCCGATGTCAGTAAGCATCCCTTGATACTTGTAAGATTTGATTGATGAATACGGTTCATCCCTTGTTTTGCCGATGTCAGTAAGCATCCCTTGATACTTGTAAGATTTGATTGATGAATACGGTTCATCCCTTGTTTTGCCGATGTCAGTAAGCATCCCTTGATACTTGTAAGATTTGATTGATGAATACGGTTCATCCCTTGTTTTGCCGATGTCAGTAAGCATCCCTTGATACTTGTAAGATTTGATTGATGAATACGGTTCATCCCTTGTTTTGCCGATGTCAGTAAGCATCCCTTGATACTTGTAAGATTTGATTGATGAATACGGTTCATCCCTTGTTTTGCCGATGTCAGTAAGCATCCCTTGATACTTGTAAGATTTGATTGATGAATACGGTTCATCCCTTGTTTTGCCGATGTCAGTAAGCATCCCTTGATACTTGTAAGATTTGATTGATGAATACGGTTCATCCCTTGTTTTGCCGATGTCAGTAAGCATCCCTTGATACTTGTAAGATTTGATTGATGAATACGGTTCATCCCTTGTTTTGCCGATGTCAGTAAGCATCCCTTGATACTTGTAAGATTTGATTGATGAATACGGTTCATCCCTTGTTTTGCCGATGTCAGTAAGCATCCCTTGATACTTGTAAGATTTGATTGATGAATACGGTTCATCCCTTGTTTTGCCGATGTCAGTAAGCATCCCTTGATACTTGTAAGATTTGATTGATGAATACGGTTCATCCCTTGTTTTGCCGATGTCAGTAAGCATCCCTTGATACTTGTAAGATTTGATTGATGAATACGGTTCATCCCTTGTTTTGCCGATGTCAGTAAGCATCCCTTGATACTTGTAAGATTTGATTGATGAATACGGTTCATCCCTTGTTTTGCCGATGTCAGTAAGCATCCCTTGATACTTGTAAGATTTGATTGATGAATACGGTTCATCCCTTGTTTTGCCGATGTCAGTAAGCATCCCTTGATACTTGTAAGATTTGATTGATGAATACGGTTCATCCCTTGTTTTGCCGATGTCAGTAAGCATCCCTTGATACTTGTAAGATTTGATTGATGAATACGGTTCATCCCTTGTTTTGCCGATGTCAGTAAGCATCCCTTGATACTTGTAAGATTTGATTGATGAATACGGTTCATCCCTTGTTTTGCCGATGTCAGTAAGCATCCCTTGATACTTGTAAGATTTGATTGATGAATACGGTTCATCCCTTGTTTTGCCGATGTCAGTAAGCATCCCTTGATACTTGTAAGATTTGATTGATGAATACGGTTCATCCCTTGTTTTGCCGATGTCAGTAAGCATCCCTTGATACTTGTAAGATTTGATTGATGAATACGGTTCATCCCTTGTTTTGCCGATGTCAGTAAGCATCCCTTGATACTTGTAAGATTTGATTGATGAATACGGTTCATCCCTTGTTTTGCCGATGTCAGTAAGCATCCCTTGATACTTGTAAGATTTGATTGATGAATACGGTTCATCCCTTGTTTTGCCGATGTCAGTAAGCATCCCTTGATACTTGTAAGATTTGATTGATGAATACGGTTCATCCCTTGTTTTGCCGATGTCAGTAAGCATCCCTTGATACTTGTAAGATTTGATTGATGAATACGGTTCATCCCTTGTTTTGCCGATGTCAGTAAGCATCCCTTGATACTTGTAAGATTTGATTGATGAATACGGTTCATCCCTTGTTTTGCCGATGTCAGTAAGCATCCCTTGATACTTGTAAGATTTGATTGATGAATACGGTTCATCCCTTGTTTTGCCGATGTCAGTAAGCATCCCTTGATACTTGTAAGATTTGATTGATGAATACGGTTCATCCCTTGTTTTGCCGATGTCAGTAAGCATCCCTTGATACTTGTAAGATTTGATTGATGAATACGGTTCATCCCTTGTTTTGCCGATGTCAGTAAGCATCCCTTGATACTTGTAAGATTTGATTGATGAATACGGTTCATCCCTTGTTTTGCCGATGTCAGTAAGCATCCCTTGATACTTGTAAGATTTGATTGATGAATACGGTTCATCCCTTGTTTTGCCGATGTCAGTAAGCATCCCTTGATACTTGTAAGATTTGATTGATGAATACGGTTCATCCCTTGTTTTGCCGATGTCAGTAAGCATCCCTTGATACTTGTAAGATTTGATTGATGAATACGGTTCATCCCTTGTTTTGCCGATGTCAGTAAGCATCCCTTGATACTTGTAAGATTTGATTGATGAATACGGTTCATCCCTTGTTTTGCCGATGTCAGTAAGCATCCCTTGATACTTGTAAGATTTGATTGATGAATACGGTTCATCCCTTGTTTTGCCGATGTCAGTAAGCATCCCTTGATACTTGTAAGATTTGATTGATGAATACGGTTCATCCCTTGTTTTGCCGATGTCAGTAAGCATCCCTTGATACTTGTAAGATTTGATTGATGAATACGGTTCATCCCTTGTTTTGCCGATGTCAGTAAGCATCCCTTGATACTTGTAAGATTTGATTGATGAATACGGTTCATCCCTTGTTTTGCCGATGTCAGTAAGCATCCCTTGATACTTGTAAGATTTGATTGATGAATACGGTTCATCCCTTGTTTTGCCGATGTCAGTAAGCATCCCTTGATACTTGTAAGATTTGATTGATGAATACGGTTCATCCCTTGTTTTGCCGATGTCAGTAAGCATCCCTTGATACTTGTAAGATTTGATTGATGAATACGGTTCATCCCTTGTTTTGCCGATGTCAGTAAGCATCCCTTGATACTTGTAAGATTTGATTGATGAATACGGTTCATCCCTTGTTTTGCCGATGTCAGTAAGCATCCCTTGATACTTGTAAGATTTGATTGATGAATACGGTTCATCCCTTGTTTTGCCGATGTCAGTAAGCATCCCTTGATACTTGTAAGATTTGATTGATGAATACGGTTCATCCCTTGTTTTGCCGATGTCAGTAAGCATCCCTTGATACTTGTAAGATTTGATTGATGAATACGGTTCATCCCTTGTTTTGCCGATGTCAGTAAGCATCCCTTGATACTTGTAAGATTTGATTGATGAATACGGTTCATCCCTTGTTTTGCCGATGTCAGTAAGCATCCCTTGATACTTGTAAGATTTGATTGATGAATACGGTTCATCCCTTGTTTTGCCGATGTCAGTAAGCATCCCTTGATACTTGTAAGATTTGATTGATGAATACGGTTCATCCCTTGTTTTGCCGATGTCAGTAAGCATCCCTTGATACTTGTAAGATTTGATTGATGAATACGGTTCATCCCTTGTTTTGCCGATGTCAGTAAGCATCCCTTGATACTTGTAAGATTTGATTGATGAATACGGTTCATCCCTTGTTTTGCCGATGTCAGTAAGCATCCCTTGATACTTGTAAGATTTGATTGATGAATACGGTTCATCCCTTGTTTTGCCGATGTCAGTAAGCATCCCTTGATACTTGTAAGATTTGATTGATGAATACGGTTCATCCCTTGTTTTGCCGATGTCAGTAAGCATCCCTTGATACTTGTAAGATTTGATTGATGAATACGGTTCATCCCTTGTTTTGCCGATGTCAGTAAGCATCCCTTGATACTTGTAAGATTTGATTGATGAATACGGTTCATCCCTTGTTTTGCCGATGTCAGTAAGCATCCCTTGATACTTGTAAGATTTGATTGATGAATACGGTTCATCCCTTGTTTTGCCGATGTCAGTAAGCATCCCTTGATACTTGTAAGATTTGATTGATGAATACGGTTCATCCCTTGTTTTGCCGATGTCAGTAAGCATCCCTTGATACTTGTAAGATTTGATTGATGAATACGGTTCATCCCTTGTTTTGCCGATGTCAGTAAGCATCCCTTGATACTTGTAAGATTTGATTGATGAATACGGTTCATCCCTTGTTTTGCCGATGTCAGTAAGCATCCCTTGATACTTGTAAGATTTGATTGATGAATACGGTTCATCCCTTGTTTTGCCGATGTCAGTAAGCATCCCTTGATACTTGTAAGATTTGATTGATGAATACGGTTCATCCCTTGTTTTGCCGATGTCAGTAAGCATCCCTTGATACTTGTAAGATTTGATTGATGAATACGGTTCATCCCTTGTTTTGCCGATGTCAGTAAGCATCCCTTGATACTTGTAAGATTTGATTGATGAATACGGTTCATCCCTTGTTTTGCCGATGTCAGTAAGCATCCCTTGATACTTGTAAGATTTGATTGATGAATACGGTTCATCCCTTGTTTTGCCGATGTCAGTAAGCATCCCTTGATACTTGTAAGATTTGATTGATGAATACGGTTCATCCCTTGTTTTGCCGATGTCAGTAAGCATCCCTTGATACTTGTAAGATTTGATTGATGAATACGGTTCATCCCTTGTTTTGCCGATGTCAGTAAGCATCCCTTGATACTTGTAAGATTTGATTGATGAATACGGTTCATCCCTTGTTTTGCCGATGTCAGTAAGCATCCCTTGATACTTGTAAGATTTGATTGATGAATACGGTTCATCCCTTGTTTTGCCGATGTCAGTAAGCATCCCTTGATACTTGTAAGATTTGATTGATGAATACGGTTCATCCCTTGTTTTGCCGATGTCAGTAAGCATCCCTTGATACTTGTAAGATTTGATTGATGAATACGGTTCATCCCTTGTTTTGCCGATGTCAGTAAGCATCCCTTGATACTTGTAAGATTTGATTGATGAATACGGTTCATCCCTTGTTTTGCCGATGTCAGTAAGCATCCCTTGATACTTGTAAGATTTGATTGATGAATACGGTTCATCCCTTGTTTTGCCGATGTCAGTAAGCATCCCTTGATACTTGTAAGATTTGATTGATGAATACGGTTCATCCCTTGTTTTGCCGATGTCAGTAAGCATCCCTTGATACTTGTAAGATTTGATTGATGAATACGGTTCATCCCTTGTTTTGCCGATGTCAGTAAGCATCCCTTGATACTTGTAAGATTTGATTGATGAATACGGTTCATCCCTTGTTTTGCCGATGTCAGTAAGCATCCCTTGATACTTGTAAGATTTGATTGATGAATACGGTTCATCCCTTGTTTTGCCGATGTCAGTAAGCATCCCTTGATACTTGTAAGATTTGATTGATGAATACGGTTCATCCCTTGTTTTGCCGATGTCAGTAAGCATCCCTTGATACTTGTAAGATTTGATTGATGAATACGGTTCATCCCTTGTTTTGCCGATGTCAGTAAGCATCCCTTGATACTTGTAAGATTTGATTGATGAATACGGTTCATCCCTTGTTTTGCCGATGTCAGTAAGCATCCCTTGATACTTGTAAGATTTGATTGATGAATACGGTTCATCCCTTGTTTTGCCGATGTCAGTAAGCATCCCTTGATACTTGTAAGATTTGATTGATGAATACGGTTCATCCCTTGTTTTGCCGATGTCAGTAAGCATCCCTTGATACTTGTAAGATTTGATTGATGAATACGGTTCATCCCTTGTTTTGCCGATGTCAGTAAGCATCCCTTGATACTTGTAAGATTTGATTGATGAATACGGTTCATCCCTTGTTTTGCCGATGTCAGTAAGCATCCCTTGATACTTGTAAGATTTGATTGATGAATACGGTTCATCCCTTGTTTTGCCGATGTCAGTAAGCATCCCTTGATACTTGTAAGATTTGATTGATGAATACGGTTCATCCCTTGTTTTGCCGATGTCAGTAAGCATCCCTTGATACTTGTAAGATTTGATTGATGAATACGGTTCATCCCTTGTTTTGCCGATGTCAGTAAGCATCCCTTGATACTTGTAAGATTTGATTGATGAATACGGTTCATCCCTTGTTTTGCCGATGTCAGTAAGCATCCCTTGATACTTGTAAGATTTGATTGATGAATACGGTTCATCCCTTGTTTTGCCGATGTCAGTAAGCATCCCTTGATACTTGTAAGATTTGATTGATGAATACGGTTCATCCCTTGTTTTGCCGATGTCAGTAAGCATCCCTTGATACTTGTAAGATTTGATTGATGAATACGGTTCATCCCTTGTTTTGCCGATGTCAGTAAGCATCCCTTGATACTTGTAAGATTTGATTGATGAATACGGTTCATCCCTTGTTTTGCCGATGTCAGTAAGCATCCCTTGATACTTGTAAGATTTGATTGATGAATACGGTTCATCCCTTGTTTTGCCGATGTCAGTAAGCATCCCTTGATACTTGTAAGATTTGATTGATGAATACGGTTCATCCCTTGTTTTGCCGATGTCAGTAAGCATCCCTTGATACTTGTAAGATTTGATTGATGAATACGGTTCATCCCTTGTTTTGCCGATGTCAGTAAGCATCCCTTGATACTTGTAAGATTTGATTGATGAATACGGTTCATCCCTTGTTTTGCCGATGTCAGTAAGCATCCCTTGATACTTGTAAGATTTGATTGATGAATACGGTTCATCCCTTGTTTTGCCGATGTCAGTAAGCATCCCTTGATACTTGTAAGATTTGATTGATGAATACGGTTCATCCCTTGTTTTGCCGATGTCAGTAAGCATCCCTTGATACTTGTAAGATTTGATTGATGAATACGGTTCATCCCTTGTTTTGCCGATGTCAGTAAGCATCCCTTGATACTTGTAAGATTTGATTGATGAATACGGTTCATCCCTTGTTTTGCCGATGTCAGTAAGCATCCCTTGATACTTGTAAGATTTGATTGATGAATACGGTTCATCCCTTGTTTTGCCGATGTCAGTAAGCATCCCTTGATACTTGTAAGATTTGATTGATGAATACGGTTCATCCCTTGTTTTGCCGATGTCAGTAAGCATCCCTTGATACTTGTAAGATTTGATTGATGAATACGGTTCATCCCTTGTTTTGCCGATGTCAGTAAGCATCCCTTGATACTTGTAAGATTTGATTGATGAATACGGTTCATCCCTTGTTTTGCCGATGTCAGTAAGCATCCCTTGATACTTGTAAGATTTGATTGATGAATACGGTTCATCCCTTGTTTTGCCGATGTCAGTAAGCATCCCTTGATACTTGTAAGATTTGATTGATGAATACGGTTCATCCCTTGTTTTGCCGATGTCAGTAAGCATCCCTTGATACTTGTAAGATTTGATTGATGAATACGGTTCATCCCTTGTTTTGCCGATGTCAGTAAGCATCCCTTGATACTTGTAAGATTTGATTGATGAATACGGTTCATCCCTTGTTTTGCCGATGTCAGTAAGCATCCCTTGATACTTGTAAGATTTGATTGATGAATACGGTTCATCCCTTGTTTTGCCGATGTCAGTAAGCATCCCTTGATACTTGTAAGATTTGATTGATGAATACGGTTCATCCCTTGTTTTGCCGATGTCAGTAAGCATCCCTTGATACTTGTAAGATTTGATTGATGAATACGGTTCATCCCTTGTTTTGCCGATGTCAGTAAGCATCCCTTGATACTTGTAAGATTTGATTGATGAATACGGTTCATCCCTTGTTTTGCCGATGTCAGTAAGCATCCCTTGATACTTGTAAGATTTGATTGATGAATACGGTTCATCCCTTGTTTTGCCGATGTCAGTAAGCATCCCTTGATACTTGTAAGATTTGATTGATGAATACGGTTCATCCCTTGTTTTGCCGATGTCAGTAAGCATCCCTTGATACTTGTAAGATTTGATTGATGAATACGGTTCATCCCTTGTTTTGCCGATGTCAGTAAGCATCCCTTGATACTTGTAAGATTTGATTGATGAATACGGTTCATCCCTTGTTTTGCCGATGTCAGTAAGCATCCCTTGATACTTGTAAGATTTGATTGATGAATACGGTTCATCCCTTGTTTTGCCGATGTCAGTAAGCATCCCTTGATACTTGTAAGATTTGATTGATGAATACGGTTCATCCCTTGTTTTGCCGATGTCAGTAAGCATCCCTTGATACTTGTAAGATTTGATTGATGAATACGGTTCATCCCTTGTTTTGCCGATGTCAGTAAGCATCCCTTGATACTTGTAAGATTTGATTGATGAATACGGTTCATCCCTTGTTTTGCCGATGTCAGTAAGCATCCCTTGATACTTGTAAGATTTGATTGATGAATACGGTTCATCCCTTGTTTTGCCGATGTCAGTAAGCATCCCTTGATACTTGTAAGATTTGATTGATGAATACGGTTCATCCCTTGTTTTGCCGATGTCAGTAAGCATCCCTTGATACTTGTAAGATTTGATTGATGAATACGGTTCATCCCTTGTTTTGCCGATGTCAGTAAGCATCCCTTGATA
Organism: Camellia sinensis; assembly: GCF_004153795.1. NCBI lineage: Eukaryota > Viridiplantae > Streptophyta > Magnoliopsida > Ericales > Theaceae > Camellia > Camellia sinensis. The sequence goes on from NW_021026869.1 coordinate 18,393, forward strand.
CTTGTAAGATTTGATTGATGAATACGGTTCATCCCTTGTTTTGCCGATGTCAGTAAGCATCCCTTGATACTTGTAAGATTTGATTGATGAATACGGTTCATCCCTTGTTTTGCCGATGTCAGTAAGCATCCCTTGATACTTGTAAGATTTGATTGATGAATACGGTTCATCCCTTGTTTTGCCGATGTCAGTAAGCATCCCTTGATACTTGTAAGATTTGATTGATGAATACGGTTCATCCCTTGTTTTGCCGATGTCAGTAAGCATCCCTTGATACTTGTAAGATTTGATTGATGAATACGGTTCATCCCTTGTTTTGCCGATGTCAGTAAGCATCCCTTGATACTTGTAAGATTTGATTGATGAATACGGTTCATCCCTTGTTTTGCCGATGTCAGTAAGCATCCCTTGATACTTGTAAGATTTGATTGATGAATACGGTTCATCCCTTGTTTTGCCGATGTCAGTAAGCATCCCTTGATACTTGTAAGATTTGATTGATGAATACGGTTCATCCCTTGTTTTGCCGATGTCAGTAAGCATCCCTTGATACTTGTAAGATTTGATTGATGAATACGGTTCATCCCTTGTTTTGCCGATGTCAGTAAGCATCCCTTGATACTTGTAAGATTTGATTGATGAATACGGTTCATCCCTTGTTTTGCCGATGTCAGTAAGCATCCCTTGATACTTGTAAGATTTGATTGATGAATACGGTTCATCCCTTGTTTTGCCGATGTCAGTAAGCATCCCTTGATACTTGTAAGATTTGATTGATGAATACGGTTCATCCCTTGTTTTGCCGATGTCAGTAAGCATCCCTTGATACTTGTAAGATTTGATTGATGAATACGGTTCATCCCTTGTTTTGCCGATGTCAGTAAGCATCCCTTGATACTTGTAAGATTTGATTGATGAATACGGTTCATCCCTTGTTTTGCCGATGTCAGTAAGCATCCCTTGATACTTGTAAGATTTGATTGATGAATACGGTTCATCCCTTGTTTTGCCGATGTCAGTAAGCATCCCTTGATACTTGTAAGATTTGATTGATGAATACGGTTCATCCCTTGTTTTGCCGATGTCAGTAAGCATCCCTTGATACTTGTAAGATTTGATTGATGAATACGGTTCATCCCTTGTTTTGCCGATGTCAGTAAGCATCCCTTGATACTTGTAAGATTTGATTGATGAATACGGTTCATCCCTTGTTTTGCCGATGTCAGTAAGCATCCCTTGATACTTGTAAGATTTGATTGATGAATACGGTTCATCCCTTGTTTTGCCGATGTCAGTAAGCATCCCTTGATACTTGTAAGATTTGATTGATGAATACGGTTCATCCCTTGTTTTGCCGATGTCAGTAAGCATCCCTTGATACTTGTAAGATTTGATTGATGAATACGGTTCATCCCTTGTTTTGCCGATGTCAGTAAGCATCCCTTGATACTTGTAAGATTTGATTGATGAATACGGTTCATCCCTTGTTTTGCCGATGTCAGTAAGCATCCCTTGATACTTGTAAGATTTGATTGATGAATACGGTTCATCCCTTGTTTTGCCGATGTCAGTAAGCATCCCTTGATACTTGTAAGATTTGATTGATGAATACGGTTCATCCCTTGTTTTGCCGATGTCAGTAAGCATCCCTTGATACTTGTAAGATTTGATTGATGAATACGGTTCATCCCTTGTTTTGCCGATGTCAGTAAGCATCCCTTGATACTTGTAAGATTTGATTGATGAATACGGTTCATCCCTTGTTTTGCCGATGTCAGTAAGCATCCCTTGATACTTGTAAGATTTGATTGATGAATACGGTTCATCCCTTGTTTTGCCGATGTCAGTAAGCATCCCTTGATACTTGTAAGATTTGATTGATGAATACGGTTCATCCCTTGTTTTGCCGATGTCAGTAAGCATCCCTTGATACTTGTAAGATTTGATTGATGAATACGGTTCATCCCTTGTTTTGCCGATGTCAGTAAGCATCCCTTGATACTTGTAAGATTTGATTGATGAATACGGTTCATCCCTTGTTTTGCCGATGTCAGTAAGCATCCCTTGATACTTGTAAGATTTGATTGATGAATACGGTTCATCCCTTGTTTTGCCGATGTCAGTAAGCATCCCTTGATACTTGTAAGATTTGATTGATGAATACGGTTCATCCCTTGTTTTGCCGATGTCAGTAAGCATCCCTTGATACTTGTAAGATTTGATTGATGAATACGGTTCATCCCTTGTTTTGCCGATGTCAGTAAGCATCCCTTGATACTTGTAAGATTTGATTGATGAATACGGTTCATCCCTTGTTTTGCCGATGTCAGTAAGCATCCCTTGATACTTGTAAGATTTGATTGATGAATACGGTTCATCCCTTGTTTTGCCGATGTCAGTAAGCATCCCTTGATACTTGTAAGATTTGATTGATGAATACGGTTCATCCCTTGTTTTGCCGATGTCAGTAAGCATCCCTTGATACTTGTAAGATTTGATTGATGAATACGGTTCATCCCTTGTTTTGCCGATGTCAGTAAGCATCCCTTGATACTTGTAAGATTTGATTGATGAATACGGTTCATCCCTTGTTTTGCCGATGTCAGTAAGCATCCCTTGATACTTGTAAGATTTGATTGATGAATACGGTTCATCCCTTGTTTTGCCGATGTCAGTAAGCATCCCTTGATACTTGTAAGATTTGATTGATGAATACGGTTCATCCCTTGTTTTGCCGATGTCAGTAAGCATCCCTTGATACTTGTAAGATTTGATTGATGAATACGGTTCATCCCTTGTTTTGCCGATGTCAGTAAGCATCCCTTGATACTTGTAAGATTTGATTGATGAATACGGTTCATCCCTTGTTTTGCCGATGTCAGTAAGCATCCCTTGATACTTGTAAGATTTGATTGATGAATACGGTTCATCCCTTGTTTTGCCGATGTCAGTAAGCATCCCTTGATACTTGTAAGATTTGATTGATGAATACGGTTCATCCCTTGTTTTGCCGATGTCAGTAAGCATCCCTTGATACTTGTAAGATTTGATTGATGAATACGGTTCATCCCTTGTTTTGCCGATGTCAGTAAGCATCCCTTGATACTTGTAAGATTTGATTGATGAATACGGTTCATCCCTTGTTTTGCCGATGTCAGTAAGCATCCCTTGATACTTGTAAGATTTGATTGATGAATACGGTTCATCCCTTGTTTTGCCGATGTCAGTAAGCATCCCTTGATACTTGTAAGATTTGATTGATGAATACGGTTCATCCCTTGTTTTGCCGATGTCAGTAAGCATCCCTTGATACTTGTAAGATTTGATTGATGAATACGGTTCATCCCTTGTTTTGCCGATGTCAGTAAGCATCCCTTGATACTTGTAAGATTTGATTGATGAATACGGTTCATCCCTTGTTTTGCCGATGTCAGTAAGCATCCCTTGATACTTGTAAGATTTGATTGATGAATACGGTTCATCCCTTGTTTTGCCGATGTCAGTAAGCATCCCTTGATACTTGTAAGATTTGATTGATGAATACGGTTCATCCCTTGTTTTGCCGATGTCAGTAAGCATCCCTTGATACTTGTAAGATTTGATTGATGAATACGGTTCATCCCTTGTTTTGCCGATGTCAGTAAGCATCCCTTGATACTTGTAAGATTTGATTGATGAATACGGTTCATCCCTTGTTTTGCCGATGTCAGTAAGCATCCCTTGATACTTGTAAGATTTGATTGATGAATACGGTTCATCCCTTGTTTTGCCGATGTCAGTAAGCATCCCTTGATACTTGTAAGATTTGATTGATGAATACGGTTCATCCCTTGTTTTGCCGATGTCAGTAAGCATCCCTTGATACTTGTAAGATTTGATTGATGAATACGGTTCATCCCTTGTTTTGCCGATGTCAGTAAGCATCCCTTGATACTTGTAAGATTTGATTGATGAATACGGTTCATCCCTTGTTTTGCCGATGTCAGTAAGCATCCCTTGATACTTGTAAGATTTGATTGATGAATACGGTTCATCCCTTGTTTTGCCGATGTCAGTAAGCATCCCTTGATACTTGTAAGATTTGATTGATGAATACGGTTCATCCCTTGTTTTGCCGATGTCAGTAAGCATCCCTTGATACTTGTAAGATTTGATTGATGAATACGGTTCATCCCTTGTTTTGCCGATGTCAGTAAGCATCCCTTGATACTTGTAAGATTTGATTGATGAATACGGTTCATCCCTTGTTTTGCCGATGTCAGTAAGCATCCCTTGATACTTGTAAGATTTGATTGATGAATACGGTTCATCCCTTGTTTTGCCGATGTCAGTAAGCATCCCTTGATACTTGTAAGATTTGATTGATGAATACGGTTCATCCCTTGTTTTGCCGATGTCAGTAAGCATCCCTTGATACTTGTAAGATTTGATTGATGAATACGGTTCATCCCTTGTTTTGCCGATGTCAGTAAGCATCCCTTGATACTTGTAAGATTTGATTGATGAATACGGTTCATCCCTTGTTTTGCCGATGTCAGTAAGCATCCCTTGATACTTGTAAGATTTGATTGATGAATACGGTTCATCCCTTGTTTTGCCGATGTCAGTAAGCATCCCTTGATACTTGTAAGATTTGATTGATGAATACGGTTCATCCCTTGTTTTGCCGATGTCAGTAAGCATCCCTTGATACTTGTAAGATTTGATTGATGAATACGGTTCATCCCTTGTTTTGCCGATGTCAGTAAGCATCCCTTGATACTTGTAAGATTTGATTGATGAATACGGTTCATCCCTTGTTTTGCCGATGTCAGTAAGCATCCCTTGATACTTGTAAGATTTGATTGATGAATACGGTTCATCCCTTGTTTTGCCGATGTCAGTAAGCATCCCTTGATACTTGTAAGATTTGATTGATGAATACGGTTCATCCCTTGTTTTGCCGATGTCAGTAAGCATCCCTTGATACTTGTAAGATTTGATTGATGAATACGGTTCATCCCTTGTTTTGCCGATGTCAGTAAGCATCCCTTGATACTTGTAAGATTTGATTGATGAATACGGTTCATCCCTTGTTTTGCCGATGTCAGTAAGCATCCCTTGATACTTGTAAGATTTGATTGATGAATACGGTTCATCCCTTGTTTTGCCGATGTCAGTAAGCATCCCTTGATACTTGTAAGATTTGATTGATGAATACGGTTCATCCCTTGTTTTGCCGATGTCAGTAAGCATCCCTTGATACTTGTAAGATTTGATTGATGAATACGGTTCATCCCTTGTTTTGCCGATGTCAGTAAGCATCCCTTGATACTTGTAAGATTTGATTGATGAATACGGTTCATCCCTTGTTTTGCCGATGTCAGTAAGCATCCCTTGATACTTGTAAGATTTGATTGATGAATACGGTTCATCCCTTGTTTTGCCGATGTCAGTAAGCATCCCTTGATACTTGTAAGATTTGATTGATGAATACGGTTCATCCCTTGTTTTGCCGATGTCAGTAAGCATCCCTTGATACTTGTAAGATTTGATTGATGAATACGGTTCATCCCTTGTTTTGCCGATGTCAGTAAGCATCCCTTGATACTTGTAAGATTTGATTGATGAATACGGTTCATCCCTTGTTTTGCCGATGTCAGTAAGCATCCCTTGATACTTGTAAGATTTGATTGATGAATACGGTTCATCCCTTGTTTTGCCGATGTCAGTAAGCATCCCTTGATACTTGTAAGATTTGATTGATGAATACGGTTCATCCCTTGTTTTGCCGATGTCAGTAAGCATCCCTTGATACTTGTAAGATTTGATTGATGAATACGGTTCATCCCTTGTTTTGCCGATGTCAGTAAGCATCCCTTGATACTTGTAAGATTTGATTGATGAATACGGTTCATCCCTTGTTTTGCCGATGTCAGTAAGCATCCCTTGATACTTGTAAGATTTGATTGATGAATACGGTTCATCCCTTGTTTTGCCGATGTCAGTAAGCATCCCTTGATACTTGTAAGATTTGATTGATGAATACGGTTCATCCCTTGTTTTGCCGATGTCAGTAAGCATCCCTTGATACTTGTAAGATTTGATTGATGAATACGGTTCATCCCTTGTTTTGCCGATGTCAGTAAGCATCCCTTGATACTTGTAAGATTTGATTGATGAATACGGTTCATCCCTTGTTTTGCCGATGTCAGTAAGCATCCCTTGATACTTGTAAGATTTGATTGATGAATACGGTTCATCCCTTGTTTTGCCGATGTCAGTAAGCATCCCTTGATACTTGTAAGATTTGATTGATGAATACGGTTCATCCCTTGTTTTGCCGATGTCAGTAAGCATCCCTTGATACTTGTAAGATTTGATTGATGAATACGGTTCATCCCTTGTTTTGCCGATGTCAGTAAGCATCCCTTGATACTTGTAAGATTTGATTGATGAATACGGTTCATCCCTTGTTTTGCCGATGTCAGTAAGCATCCCTTGATACTTGTAAGATTTGATTGATGAATACGGTTCATCCCTTGTTTTGCCGATGTCAGTAAGCATCCCTTGATACTTGTAAGATTTGATTGATGAATACGGTTCATCCCTTGTTTTGCCGATGTCAGTAAGCATCCCTTGATACTTGTAAGATTTGATTGATGAATACGGTTCATCCCTTGTTTTGCCGATGTCAGTAAGCATCCCTTGATACTTGTAAGATTTGATTGATGAATACGGTTCATCCCTTGTTTTGCCGATGTCAGTAAGCATCCCTTGATACTTGTAAGATTTGATTGATGAATACGGTTCATCCCTTGTTTTGCCGATGTCAGTAAGCATCCCTTGATACTTGTAAGATTTGATTGATGAATACGGTTCATCCCTTGTTTTGCCGATGTCAGTAAGCATCCCTTGATACTTGTAAGATTTGATTGATGAATACGGTTCATCCCTTGTTTTGCCGATGTCAGTAAGCATCCCTTGATACTTGTAAGATTTGATTGATGAATACGGTTCATCCCTTGTTTTGCCGATGTCAGTAAGCATCCCTTGATACTTGTAAGATTTGATTGATGAATACGGTTCATCCCTTGTTTTGCCGATGTCAGTAAGCATCCCTTGATACTTGTAAGATTTGATTGATGAATACGGTTCATCCCTTGTTTTGCCGATGTCAGTAAGCATCCCTTGATACTTGTAAGATTTGATTGATGAATACGGTTCATCCCTTGTTTTGCCGATGTCAGTAAGCATCCCTTGATACTTGTAAGATTTGATTGATGAATACGGTTCATCCCTTGTTTTGCCGATGTCAGTAAGCATCCCTTGATACTTGTAAGATTTGATTGATGAATACGGTTCATCCCTTGTTTTGCCGATGTCAGTAAGCATCCCTTGATACTTGTAAGATTTGATTGATGAATACGGTTCATCCCTTGTTTTGCCGATGTCAGTAAGCATCCCTTGATACTTGTAAGATTTGATTGATGAATACGGTTCATCCCTTGTTTTGCCGATGTCAGTAAGCATCCCTTGATACTTGTAAGATTTGATTGATGAATACGGTTCATCCCTTGTTTTGCCGATGTCAGTAAGCATCCCTTGATACTTGTAAGATTTGATTGATGAATACGGTTCATCCCTTGTTTTGCCGATGTCAGTAAGCATCCCTTGATACTTGTAAGATTTGATTGATGAATACGGTTCATCCCTTGTTTTGCCGATGTCAGTAAGCATCCCTTGATACTTGTAAGATTTGATTGATGAATACGGTTCATCCCTTGTTTTGCCGATGTCAGTAAGCATCCCTTGATACTTGTAAGATTTGATTGATGAATACGGTTCATCCCTTGTTTTGCCGATGTCAGTAAGCATCCCTTGATACTTGTAAGATTTGATTGATGAATACGGTTCATCCCTTGTTTTGCCGATGTCAGTAAGCATCCCTTGATACTTGTAAGATTTGATTGATGAATACGGTTCATCCCTTGTTTTGCCGATGTCAGTAAGCATCCCTTGATACTTGTAAGATTTGATTGATGAATACGGTTCATCCCTTGTTTTGCCGATGTCAGTAAGCATCCCTTGATACTTGTAAGATTTGATTGATGAATACGGTTCATCCCTTGTTTTGCCGATGTCAGTAAGCATCCCTTGATACTTGTAAGATTTGATTGATGAATACGGTTCATCCCTTGTTTTGCCGATGTCAGTAAGCATCCCTTGATACTTGTAAGATTTGATTGATGAATACGGTTCATCCCTTGTTTTGCCGATGTCAGTAAGCATCCCTTGATACTTGTAAGATTTGATTGATGAATACGGTTCATCCCTTGTTTTGCCGATGTCAGTAAGCATCCCTTGATACTTGTAAGATTTGATTGATGAATACGGTTCATCCCTTGTTTTGCCGATGTCAGTAAGCATCCCTTGATACTTGTAAGATTTGATTGATGAATACGGTTCATCCCTTGTTTTGCCGATGTCAGTAAGCATCCCTTGATACTTGTAAGATTTGATTGATGAATACGGTTCATCCCTTGTTTTGCCGATGTCAGTAAGCATCCCTTGATACTTGTAAGATTTGATTGATGAATACGGTTCATCCCTTGTTTTGCCGATGTCAGTAAGCATCCCTTGATACTTGTAAGATTTGATTGATGAATACGGTTCATCCCTTGTTTTGCCGATGTCAGTAAGCATCCCTTGATACTTGTAAGATTTGATTGATGAATACGGTTCATCCCTTGTTTTGCCGATGTCAGTAAGCATCCCTTGATACTTGTAAGATTTGATTGATGAATACGGTTCATCCCTTGTTTTGCCGATGTCAGTAAGCATCCCTTGATACTTGTAAGATTTGATTGATGAATACGGTTCATCCCTTGTTTTGCCGATGTCAGTAAGCATCCCTTGATACTTGTAAGATTTGATTGATGAATACGGTTCATCCCTTGTTTTGCCGATGTCAGTAAGCATCCCTTGATACTTGTAAGATTTGATTGATGAATACGGTTCATCCCTTGTTTTGCCGATGTCAGTAAGCATCCCTTGATACTTGTAAGATTTGATTGATGAATACGGTTCATCCCTTGTTTTGCCGATGTCAGTAAGCATCCCTTGATACTTGTAAGATTTGATTGATGAATACGGTTCATCCCTTGTTTTGCCGATGTCAGTAAGCATCCCTTGATACTTGTAAGCTTTGATTGATGAATACGGTTCATCCCTTGTTTTGCCGATGTCAGTAAGCATCCCTTGAGACTTGTAAGACTTGATAGATGAATACGGTTCATCCCTTGTTTTGATAAAGTTTTGGTGTGTTTTGCTTTGAAAAGATCTCGGCTAATACTCGCATGGTTTTGGCATGTTTTGTTTTTGAAAGACTTCGGCTATATTCATGCAAAACCGTTGCCTACAGACTTGCATTGCCGCCAGATTTAAGCCAAGTCCACAATGTGTTTCATGTTTCGATGTTGAGGAAGTACATCCGAGATCCACTGCATATAATTGGTCATTCTGGGATTATGGTTAATGAGGATTTGGGCTACGAGGAGAAGCCAATGAGGATTATTGACAGGCAAGTGAGGCAGTTGAGAAACAAGTCAATACCAATGGTAAAGGTCGAATGGAAGGAGCATTATGGCACAGATGCCACGTGGGAAAAGAAGGAGGATATGAGAGACCGTTACCCAGAGTTGTTCATAGAGCAAGGTAATTTAAGTTTGGGGACCAAACTTCTTTAAGGAGGGTAGGATGTAGCAACCCTCACCTTACTCTAGCCATACTTGCATACATTCATGCATGATCTTGTCTTGTTATGATGTTTTGAAGGTTTTGCCTTGCCCTGTTTTATTTAAGTATTGCTTGCGTGATTTTGTTCCTTGCTGGGTGTGTAGCCGAGGTTACTTTGAGCTTAGTTCGCCTTTGAACCTTTGTACTTAGAACTGTTTTGAGACCATGGTCGACCCCCATCTTCACCTCGGGCATTATTGCCGAGATGTTTTGCACTTAGTGAACCTTGTCCACTGGCAGGTATGGCCTAGACCGAGATGTGGCACACCCCGGCCAAGGTGTGGCACAGCTTAGTCAAGCGTCGTCCTCCTTAGCCGATGTCTTTGTTATCCTATTGCTGAAGCTTTGACTTGAGCCGATGTCATCTCTTGCCGATGTGTCTTGCCCAGCTTGCTGCATACACTTTGTCAGAGACTTGTCTTATCTATCAATCACCTTTTTGAGTTGAGCCAACCCGGTAGCGCCACGTGTCCGAGCTGATTGTTAAGACAGCCGGCAGACCTAGAAACAAATCATTTTTGTCTCAAATCTTTGCCTTTAGAGAGAGAAGCTCTAGAGAAAGAAGGAGAAGTTCTTGAGTAAGAATAGATCTCCCAAGCTTGATCTTCGTGGTTTGAACCGTTGGATTCGAGTTTTGAGGTTAGAATCTTGATCTACTTTGGTTGTTGTTATTGATCATCTAGCTGCATTGCATGATCGAATCTGTTTTACATGTCATGCATCGATTTGAAGTTGGTTTTGGAAAGAGAAAATGGTTTTCATGTGTTCTTGAAGGAAGTCTCGTTTTGATCCGAAAGTTTGGAAAACAAGAACCATGTTTTGTGTTTGTTCTTGCATGACCTTCTTGTATGGGTACCCAGGTCCATGTTTTGAACTCATGACATGAACTCTCAGATTTTTGTAACGGGTTTTCATATTGAATTCATCTTTCTCATGATCATGTTCATCATGAACTGCATGTTCTTCAAAGGGAAACCCAGGTTTTCCCGACCTTG
>NW_021026871.1:0-15690 GCF_004153795.1 Camellia sinensis
AGTTGGTAACTTTCTGAAACTACTGTTATTCCTACAAGTGCTAGTTTGGTTATTATCTAAAGTGATCTACCTATATGGGGCAAACAGTTCTCTAGTTCGGTTGGAACATGATTTTGGATCAAAATCAAGTTTTTTATGAGATATATAGCATATACTCATACGATACTACTGGTTTTCCCGTGAAAGTACAGTTGCAAAACAAAACTATACAAATGTGTTTTGCAAAAAACATACAAAACAAGATATACAGATGCGAAAGCAAAACAGAGCAAGAAGGAAAGTAGATTTGCTTACCAGATTAAAGAAGAAGGGACTGAAGATGAAAACTGTTGCAGCAAAGGAAGAACACGAACAGCAAGAACACAGAGAGAGAAGACGAAGAATAGTGAAGGTGAATGGTTCAAAGGCAGAATGATTGTTTTGTGGAAAGAAAGAGAGGGCGGGAACTGTTCAAAAATTGCGAAACACGAAGACGGCGTTGACAGCTGCCTTCTACGAATGGGAGCGTGCCACGTGTATACGGAAAGGGAAGCGTTACAGTCGTGATTGAAGAGACGTTTTAACCGGACAAAGTAAAGCCCGAAGTAAAATTAGCTCGGCTTAAGGGCCCGAGAGTTTTTTGCTCGGCTGGAGAGGCTAAAGGATTTTTAGCTCGGCTGGAAAGGCTTAATAAACTCTAGCTCGGCCAGTAGACTGGTAATCCCAATCATGTTGCGCAGATGGAATTAAGGGGCAATTGAGAGGGTAATTTTTGGGAAAAATTGGGCCGAGCTGCGAGTTGGGCTTTGTGGCCCAAAGTGCGAAGGACTAAGTAAAAAGGCCGTAATGATTACTCTGGCCCAATAAAAATGCAAAAGGTTACTCCGGCCCAGGAAAGGCAAGGTTACTCCGGCCCAGGAGAGGCCGCCCAGGAGAGGCCTCCCAGGAGAGGCAAGGTTACTCCGGCCTAGGAGAAACAAAGTTACTCCGGCCAGGGAGGCAAAATTACTTCGGCTCAGAAATTATAAAGATACTTCGGTCTGGGAACGATTTAGAGTTATGCCGGTCTTGGAGTTATACCGGCCGAAAGTCATTGGTTCGGTCTAAGACCGTACCATTGGTTGAACATGGGAAAACCGAGATAAGGATAGAGTTAAAAGTGGAACCGAACTAAGAATAGTTCGATTTACTCAGTGGCTCTGCATAGCCAAGCTTATTTCGGTCATATAGTAGTTCAGTCAAAGTAAAAACCATCCCACTTGGTTTAAGCAGTGGGGGAGGGTGTACAAGGATAAGCATTATCCTTAGGAGTTTGAATCCTAGGAGGACTCTGCATGGAGGAATAAAAGTCCTACTAGGATTGTGCCACAGGAAACTTATAAAAGCTCACAAACATCACCTTAGAGGAGGTAACAGAACACAACATAATTTTGCTTTCTGAGAACATAGAACTTTGTCTATTTGTCAAGCTTACTGACTTAGGCATCGGAGAGGTTTCCGGCACACACCCGCCGGCTAGCTCACGCTTGTGTTTTCAGGTGATAAAGCGACGTCGTACGGAGGAGCGTGGACTTGGTCAACAGGATTATACGAGAAGGCGTATTTCTTTCCCGTACAATTGGCGCTGTCTGTGGGAAGAACAGACAAGAACAAAAAACCTCTTGACTAAGCTTCTCCTTTTCTCAATCAATGGCACACATTGAAGAACTACCGCAGTCCGCCGTCGACGGACTAACTCCAGAAGGGGGCACAAGGCGTGAAGGATTACCTTCTGTCCCTCCCATGGCGGACTTGGAGCCCCAAAGACATACCTCCAAGAGGGATGCTAGAGGGAGACGGACTCAAAGCCCCCGTCAATCCCATTCTCAAAGTCCCGACAAACAAAGACGGAGGATTGACCCTCAAACTCTGGAAGATCGCGTGAAAGAGCAAGATGAATTGATAAAGAAGATGGCGGCGGACATGGAGGCCTTGAAACGCCATATGAAGAAAAAAGAAGTGGCGACAGGAGAGGAGTGCAAAAACAAGACACCCCCTCGCCACTCAGAAAATCGTAGTAGGAATACTACACCCTCGCAAGGAGAGAGCAGAAGCCTCAGGACAGGCGACACTCAATCCTGGCCTTCCAGAACTCGTCACTCTAGGTCTGTGAGGACGAGATCTGAGAGATCATACACTGAAGGAAGCACGTATTGGCCTTCACATTCACACCAAACCAGATCTAGACAGACAGAGCTGCCCAGGTCATCCGACTTACGAACCGTGCTCGAAGAAAAAGAACGATGCAAGGAAGATGCCAGGGCAGGGGATCCACACCGAGTTTTTGCCTTACAGCGGTTGGCTCCTCGGACGCATGGAAGCGTCGAGGTTGGAATGCCAATACCGCGCCCAGCCTACGAACCAACGGACAAAGCATTGGCAAGACTACAAACTTCGCCGTTTGTTCCAGCAATCGAGAACGCTCCCCTACCATCAGGCTTCCTTCAGCCGAAATTCCCTACATATGAGGGGAAGATGGACCTGTATTCACACTTTCGCCACTTTCGCCAAGTCATGGCTGTGTACAGGCGAAACGAGACTTTAATGTGCATACTCTTCCCATCAAGCCTTGGCGACCTAGGCTTGACTTGGTTCGAAAAGCTCCCAGAGGGCAGCATAGCCTCCTGGGCCTAATTGGCAGAAGCGTTCGTAACAAGGTTTCGAACAAACACTAAAACGCCGGTGGAAATAGACCAATTGCTCTCCATCGACATGGGTGAAAAAGAGACCCTCAGATCTTACAACAGTCGCTACTGGGAGACATTCAACCAGATTGGAGACTGCCCCACCAATCTAGCCATTGAGCAGTATAAAAGAGGCCTTCCAGTCGGAAACAGACTAAGGGACTCTATCACCATGACGCCACCCCTTACCATGGAAGCCCTGATGGAGAGAGTGCATCAGCACATCAGGGTAGAAGAGGATGGCGCACGTGCCAAAGCAAAATCAAGTGCGACCGCAGTACCAGAAAAGAAAACCTCAGCAAAGGTCAACACGGTAGACCGAAGTAACAGGAACAGACGTGGCAAACGAGATAGTGGAGAGGACCCAGACAAGAGAACACCCTTTCCTAAGCCCAGGATAAGGATCCAGGTGCAGGACGTTTTGGCCGGCAATAACAAACATTGTTCTAAGTCAGCTGGAAAAAACTAACTGAAGTTGGCTGGATTAAACCAACACCCTTCTAAGCCCAGGATTAAGGATTCCAGGCTGCAGGACGTTTTTGGTCGGAAATAACCAAACATTGTTCTAATGTAGCAGAAAAACCTAAACTTAGAGGTTGGCTGAATAAACTACACTTGTTACTCTCAGCCGACGAGTAAGGTTTGGCTGCAGAAGTGGTGGCTTGGAATAAACCAACACTTGTTACGCTCCAGCCGAAGTAAGTATGGTGCCCAGAGTGGTTGGCTGGAATGGAATTAAAACCGAACACTTGTTACCCTTCAGCTGACAGTAAACGGAATGGCTGAAGATTGGTCATTGGGCTGGAATTAAACCCAACACTTTGTTTACCTTCAGCCGAAGTAAGTTACGGCTGGAAAGAATGGCGATGTGGCTAGAATTATAAAAACAACCTTAATTACTCTTCAGCCGAAGTAAGGGTATTGACTGAAGAAGTTGGTTGGCTGGATTAACCAAAAATCTGTGTACTCCCCTCAGCCCGCCAGTAAATTATGTCGGCCTAAGGAGTGTTGGCTGGTAAGCATAGGTTTTTAACAAAGAAGCCGAAATAGAAGTTTTGTATATTAATAGAAGGCATTACGAAGTACAGGCATACATATCAGAACCTGGAATAAAAGGAAAAAAGTCCAACAAAATTATTTCATTCATTGAAAAGCAAGTACAAGAGGAACATAGGCCCGGTTACAAAGAAAAAGGTAACAAAAAAAGGAGAAAAAATCAGGAAAAAAGTTCTTCCAATTTCGGCGTCAAAAGCCGCATCCCATCACTTGAAGACCGGTTCAAAGAAGGAAGTTCCACTCTCGGTTTGGCAGTATGGTTCGGTTTGGAACACTGCTGTCATTGTGCTGTTCAATAGGTAGGGTCCTCTAACCATAGGGCTCAACGAAGTGTGGGTCTGTCACTAACAACGGAATGTCTTCGAAGGAGAGAAGTCATCAGAATCTGAGTCCTCCAGAAACTCTTGTTTGCAAGGCAGTCGGATATACTCCGAAGGGACTTCGGTATAAAGTAAGCTGGAGGGTGCAAGACCTCGGTCTGTTGATCATGACCGAGCTTCTCACCAGACCGCCCTCCAGCCGCACTTGAGAACAGCCCTTGGCGAGCGTCGCATTGTTTGACAATAGGCATCTGTTCTGCCTTCTTAGTAACCTTTGCTTTAACCCCTGCTTTTCGCTTCCTCCGCGCTCTTTTTTTAGAGTAGTTATTTCGGTGTCTTTTCTCTTCTCAGCTTCACACTAACCCCGCAGATACTATCTTCCTCATAGCGATGGCGGCTTTCTGCTTCTTCCGCTTCAGCCCGAATTAAACCAGATCGGCAAGTGGCCCGTTCTCTGTGCTTGATCTCGCATTTTCTTTCAGCTTCTTTCTAGCTCGGCCCACCTTTGCTCGGCTTCCGACCATTGCCTGCTGTGTGGTTTTTCCTAAGCTCTTGGACCTTCTTGTACTGTAATGTTGTTCTTTTGTAAAGGCCTGCAGACGAAGACTTTCCTTAAGCCGAAGTAAAAGTTGGAAAATTTAGAACAGAAAAACGGATCAGAGCTCCATTACCAAAATCATGCGACTTCGATGTAGACGGATGTACTTCATTTCGGTTGTTTCAATTGCTTGAGGTGGTGCTCCGATGTCCTTGGGGAGGCACACACTTTTGGCCAGGTATAAAAGCCAATAGATGATCTTTTCAGCACACAACCGAATCAGATAGTCTTTGATTCGTCGGTCGTAGCTTTGGAAGCGTCAGATTGAGAGGCCATTCAGCAGGTTCGTCGGTCAGTTTGCTCGGTTGGGGATAGGATGAGACCTTTGGGGGATGGATTCAACCTCAATCGAACAAGTTGCTTTCGGTCGATGTAGAATCGGGCACCGTTATGGAAGGGCGAGATAGAAGAAGGTGATGAAGAGAGAGGCACAATGCAGGGCTGCGTTTCTAAAGATTGGTGGTTGCACTTCGGCCCTGGTTGGTGGTACGAAGGCCCTACACTCTGCTTTTCTTCTTGCCATCTCTTCTCAGCGTTGTTAATGGGACAATCTTCTTCGGGCAAAGTTTGGGTCCCATTCAGGTGCTTCTTCAAGAGGAAGATCAGGTCACTCGGGCCCTTTACGACGACCCGCTTATCGTAGTCGGTTCAAATTAGAAGTTGTCCAACTTCCTTTCCTTAATCCGTTTAGTGCCGCCTCGAAGTATGTTCCAGATTTTTGGTTAGGCCTATAATTTGGGATGCCAAAGGAATGGAGGCGAGCCGGCGTGCCTTCTAGCCGGTTATTAGCTAGAATTTACTATGTTAGCGCGCAGCAAACAAGTATAGACCAAATCCCACAAAATGTCCTCCGGAATGCGAGACAAAAATATTAAACATGTTTTGTTTCATAAACTGTAAATGCGTTATTGCGAATAAACTCGTATACGGTCCAAGTGAGCGCTAAATTGGCAAAGGTCTGTGAAGAACACACCTGTCTAAAATATAGAAGAGCAATTATACTATTGGCAGAAATGAATGAGTTAAATTGCCCACATCATAGATAGGGGCTTATTATATACCTCGAGCGTTATAGCTCAATTTTTCCCAAGTTAGTTTATATATTGACCAATTTTCCTCCGGCCCTGGACCAAGAAATTTATTGGGGGCGTTATATTAACCTCCATCCACGAGGGCGATTGTCAATAATCACCGTCTTCAAAATTGTCCACTCATCCCCACATAAGCATTAGGCCATACCCCAGACCGAATGGGCTACAGACATTCCACTGTTTTGTCCTAGTTTATTAAACCTATCTTCCTTAAATCACCGCTGGTATATTGTCGGTATTATCATTTGTTTCACTAGTACCCGTACACACACCGGATGTCTATTCCTCTATCTTGTACTCCGAGTCAAGAAGATACATGAAACACACATAGCGCATCATTTCTTATGTATGGAAACCCTAATTTGCATGCCCTAAGTTTCTTATGTGAGAGAGATAGTGGCTAAGATAGCTATCTCGAGTCGCAAAACACTTGAAAACAAGTCATGAGCGCTGGCTCTGGCCGGTTTAGCTCGGCAATACCATTAGTAGTCGCTCGGTATGTAATTGGCTTAAGCCCTAGAAACATTGCTGGGCGATGTTTGAAAGATGCCGCACTACTACGTCTGGTATTTGGGGTCCATTCACAGAAATTTTATCACAAATTAATCGGCTTTAGAATTTTGATGGAAACCAGTGAACTTATGAGATACTGCAGGTTTCGTATCTATATAGCGAGTAAAAACGTAGGTATATAGGGACCAAGGCACGCTTGGTTATTCCCACCGAAATGGTTTCCCTTCTTGGCCTAAAAGCTGAATGGCATTGTCAACAAATGCATGAATGCACGCGGTAATGTACATCGTCTGAGTGACATGCCAATATCCCTTTCGGAATTCGGGGCCAATGCCCCACCCAAGGGGGCGATAGCTCACTAATCCTGTACTTAATATTAAGCCTCAAAAATATATAAACCATGTAACCTCTCCGCATTTGCCTAACTACGCGGATATCATAAGCTATAAGATTTAGAAATATATAAAAGTGGAGATAGAGACACCGGGTGTGGCGCCGAGAGGTATGGGTTTATGAGCTGACAGATGAGCGAGACACATCACACCCACGACTTTATTACAAGGTGGTAAGTCGCCCACGGTCGCGTCGGTAGGAGATGCCTGGGGACCAAATAAAGGTGATTACCAAAATTAACCTCATAAATCTATCTGCCATATCTCTACAATAGTGTAAGAATATAATTCTCACCAAATATAGAGGCTGTATAAAAGTGCACAGTAAATATACGTAGACCGATTGCTATACTATAAACTTAGAGAAAAAGGAGAGGCTATAATAAAGACACAGCCCTTCCTTACCGTGTCAAGCGCGCCGGGACCTCTTGCACGGATAGGCTGCCCTGCGTGTGTGTTTTCTTTTCCTAGTTCGTCTCGCGTGCTGGGAGGCTGCCAAATATATATATTCTCATACAAGGAAATGCTGCTCTTGCGCTTTAGGCACTGGGGGTTAGCTCGGTTGTTCTCCGACCGGGCCTTAGATTAAGGATTGATCCCACAACAACCTCGGTCTATTATGAGGTGTCACTTGGGTCTCTCACCTGGATGTTGAATATTGAATGTCTCATTCTTGGTGTTTCCACCAAACACTATTTGTACCCCTCTGGTGCTTTGAGCCCTAGGGGCTTGTCCTAAGGTAGTTTGGGAAGTATCTCTGAGAAACCTAGACAACGGCCTGGCTGTCTCACAAGCCCCCTCTTAACAACTGGGTTTAGCTCCCGGCCCCTTTGAAAGACGGTTCCCTAGTTGTAATAAGGGCAACTCGTCCGGTGACCTCGGTCTATCGGCCCACCAAGAGAAGGTGCTCTAGAAGGAAATCCAAGGCGATGGTACCTTGCAATTCACGGTAGAACCCATATTGTACCGGTGCAAAAAACAGAAGAGACATAAGCAGCGCACTATACCATTGTTCTATATTGCCCCATATACCGTAAATGGTGCATAAGGTTTCTGGTTATATAACCTACTTATCAACTATGAGTATCTACACCTTGTAACGACTCAAAAGGACATGCCCTATGCTTTATTCGGTTGCGCCGGCCAACAGCCACCACAGATTATTCTCGCCTCTATTCGAGTTTTGTGCCAAATTGCGATTGTTCATGGGGGCGCCAAAGATAAATATCAACAAAAGTTCCAAATGTTTGTCTAATTATCGTAGTATAAGATTTTTCAAGCAAATTGTATGCAAACCAATCAAATACTATTTCAACATAAAACCACTCCCCAATCCCTATCACCCCCAAGATCACTAAGAGGCATGGTATTTCTATCGCCAACGAGTGCTGACAAGATTGCAAACCAAGCGTTGTATGTACAAAACAAAATATACAAGACTTAGAGATGAGTTTTGCCTACAAACAATATGAGAACCAATTCAAAAACCGGCAAGATATACAGGGTCGATGAATATGCAAGATGAAACACAGAGCAATAGACAAGTAAAGTACGATCTGACTTTACCAGATTAAGAAGAAGGGACTGAGATGAAAACTTGTGTCGAGCCCAAAATGTGAGGCAAGAGAACTGCAAATAGAATGGAAATTATGGACTACGACAGCAAGACACAGAGAGAGAAAGACGAAGAATATATGATGAATGTGTATTGTTGAAATGTGTAGGTCTCACCAATACTAAGGTCTCACGAGGACCAATAGAACTTGTGTGTTTCGTCGTAATGCGCATAAATAAGAGTAGAAAAATGAGAGAGGGCTGGGTATAAAACTGTTCAAAGAATTTGCGATGACCCCGAACGAACGCATGACGTGCACGGCACGGGCTCTCGGACAGCTGACAAACACTTCTACGGAAATGGGAGGTTGCCACGTGCTTGAGTACACACTGGGCGAAAGGGATGAGCTGGTCAATACGTGCAAAGTGTCGTTAAATTGCAAGAGACGTTTTTAACCGGACAGAGAGTACAAAGTTTCCATTAAAAGCTCTGTTTGAAAGGGCGAACTTTAGTGGGCGAATTTTGAAGTGGGCAGTAGAGTTGGGACAATTCGACATCAAGTTCCAACCCAAGACCGCAATAAAAGCCCAATCTTTGGCAGACTTCGTCGCAGAGTTTACTCCTGGAAGTCATCATATCTGCCCAGTCGACCTAACTGACACAACCGAACTAGGGACGGAAGTTGACGCCGGAGTAGCGCAACCCCTAGTAGAGGGTAATCAATCAAGCACCAAGGCAGACCATACTAAGGACAACAAGGAAGAGACAAACAAAGGCTCACCAATAGTTCAATCAGAGGACGAAGGGCAGACAGCAAACATGGACCATGAAGAAAACACCATCCTTGACCCCACGACATCATCTGACCCCTCCACTTGCTGGAAGTTATTCGTTGGAGAGATGTGGAAGCTCTTTGTGGATGGAGCATCCAACCGGCATGGTGCAGGACTTGGCATAGTCCTCATCTCCCCAAACGGCCTGGTTATAGAGCACGCAATCAACCTTGGCTTCCCAGCATCAAACAATGAAGCGGAGTATGAAGCACTTCTCGCAGGACTCAAATCAGCATGCTACATGAAGGCCACCGAACTAATGGTCTACAGCGACTCACAGCTGGTGGTAAATCAAATTTCTGGCGACTACGAAACAAAGGATATGACAGAATGGCCAAGTACCAAGAGCTGGTCAGAACAGAGATCAAGAAGTTCGATGTAGTAAGGATAGAACAAATTGGCAGGGAGGAAAACAGCCGAGCGGACGAACTAGCAGGCCTTGCCTCAATGGCAGATACATCTACCCCTCATCCATTACTCATCAACTTCTTACCAAGACCAAGCATAGAAGACCCCGAAGCAGAAGAGGTATATTGCGCAGAATTAGGCCCCTCTTGGATGGATCCCATCATCCTGTTCCTGAAAGACAACATCCTACCAGAAGAGAAAAAAGAAGCCAACAGAATAAGAGCAAAGTCACAGCGATTTTGGCTCTCTCCATCTTTGGCATTATACAAGAAGTCATTCTCAGGGCCTTACCTAAAATGCGTTCATCCCAGCAAAGTGGAAGCATTCTTGTTCGAAATACACGAAGGAGTGTGCGGAAGCCATCAAGGGGGAAGGTCGCTAGCTTACAGGGCCATTTCGCAAGGTTATTGGTGGCCATATATGCAGGCAGACTCAGAGAAATATGTGAAGAAGTGTGAGAAATGCCAAAAATTCGCACACCAAATACATCAACCAGCAAGAGAACTCCTACCATTAATTAGCCCATGGCCTTTCGCAATGTGGGGCTTGGACATAGTAGGACCACTTCCAACAGAACCCGGCAACAGGAAGTTCTTTCTCGCAGCAACGGACTACTTCACAAAGTGGGTGGAAGCAGAAGCATTGGCGTCAATCAAAGAAAAAGATGTGAAGAAGTTTGTTTGGCAGAATATCATCACTCGGTTTGGCATACCAAAAGCACTGATCTCAGACAATGGAACTCAGTTCGACGGCAGAATCTTTAGAAGCTTTTGTGAAGAGTACAAGATAGAGTTCTACAATTCTACACCGGCATATCCTCAAGCAAATGGGCAAGCAGAAGCATCAAATAAAGTCGTCTTGGATGGACTAAAGAAAAGGCTAGAGAAAGCAAAAGGCAAGTGGGCAGATGAACTTCCTCAAGTTTTATGGGCTTACCGCACCACGCCTCGGCGATCAACAGGAGAAACACCATTCTCCTTAGCCTATGGAATGGAAGCAGTAATCCCACTAGAAGTTGGCCTCCCCACAATTCGAAGCGAAAATTTTGATCCAGACTTAAATGGAGAAGCCATAGCTTTAGAACTCGACCTTGCAGAAGAAAGAAGAGAAAGAGCACTGGTTCACATCGCTGCCTACCAACGAGAGTTAATAAGAAAATACAGCAAAAAGGTGCATCCAAGACAATTCAAGATTGGGGATTGGGTACTACGCAAAGTAATGGGAAACACCTTGATCCTAGGAGATGGCAAGTTAGGCCCAAATTAGGAAGGTCCTTACAAGGTGGTTGGGTTAGCAGGCAAAGGGGCATACCACCTAGAAGACAAGGATGGCAAGGCAATCTCGAGGCCAGGGAACACGGCCAATCTCAAGTTATTTTACTTTTAGCTTTTCTTTTTTCAAACATATGTAATTTTTTCTTTCTTCAATAAAACAAGCCATTCTTTTTAGCACAAGTTGTTCCTTGTAAAAGTTAGCTTTAGTGAAGATTAGGCACATCGCAAGCATTTTATTCTAAGTTAGCTGGAAAAACTAACTTAGAGGTTGGCTGGATTAAACCAACATCTTCCTAAGCCCAGGATAAGGATCCAGGCTGCAGGACGTTTGGTCGGAATAACCAAACATTATTCTAAGTTAGCTGGAAAAACTAACTTAGAGGTTGGCTGGAATAAACCAACACTTGTTACTCTTCACCCGAAGTAAGGGTATGGCTGAAGAGTGGTTGGCTGGAATAAACCAACACTTTTTTCTTTTCAGCCGAAGTCAGGGTATGGCTGAAGAATGGTTGGCTGGAATAAACCAACTCCTGTTACTCTTCAGCCGAAGTAAGGGTATGGCTGAAGAGTGGTTGGCTGGAACAAACCAACACTTGTTTCTTTTCAGCCGAAGTAAGGGTATGGCTGAAGAATGGTTGGCTGGAATAAACCAACTCCTGTTATTCTTCAGCCGAAGTAAGGGTATGGCTGAAGAGTGGTTGGCTGGAACAAACCAACACTTGTTACTCTTCAGCCGAAGTAAGGGTATGGCTGAAGAGTGGTTGACTGGAATAAACCAACACTTGTTTCTTTTCAGCCGAAGTAAGGGTATGGCTGAAGAATGGTTGGCTGGAATAAACCAACTCCTGTTACTCTTCAGCCGAAGTAAGGGTATGGCTGAAGAATGGTTGGCTGGAATAAACCAACTCCTGTTACCCTTCAGCCGAAGTAAAGGAATGACTAAAGAGTGGTTGGCTGGAATAAACCAACACTTGTTACCCTTCAGCCGAAGTAAGGGTACGGCTGAAGAATGGTTGGCTAGAATAAAACAAACTCTTATTACTCTTCAGCCGAAGTAAGGGTATGACTGAAGAAGTGGTTGGCTGGATTAACCAAAAATCTGTGTACTCCTCAGCCGCAGTAATTATGTCGGCTAAGGAGTGGTTGGCTGGTAAGCATAGTTTAACAAGTAAAAACCGAAATGGAAGTTAGAGTATTAGAAGGCATTACGAAGTACAGGCATACATATCAGAACCGGAATAAGAGTCCAACAAAATTTTCATTCATTGAAAAGCAAGTACAAGAGGAACATAGCCCGGTTACAAAGAAAAGGTAACAAAAAAGGAGAAAAAATCAGGAAAAAAGTTCTTCAATTTCGGCGTCAAAAGCCGCATCACCATCAACTTGAAGACTGGTTTCAAGAGGAAGTTCGCTCTCGGTTGCCAGGATGGTTTCGGTTGGAACAACGGTGTCACTTGGCTGTTCAATAGGTAGGTCCTCTACCATGGGCTCCAACCGAAGTGATGGGTCTGCACTAGCAACCGGAATATCTTCAGAAGCGGAGGAGTCATCAGAATCTGAGTCTTCCAGAAACTCTTGTTGCAAGGCATCCGCATACTCCGCAAGGGACTTCGGTATAAAGTAAGCTGGAGGGTTGAAGACCTCGGTCTGGGGATCGTGACCGAGCTTCTCAACAACCGCCCTCCAGCCACACTTGAAGAACAGCTCCTTGGCAGCATCGCACTGCTTTACATAAGCATCTTCTGCCTTCTTGTAACCCTGCTTGTAACCCTGCTTTTCGGCTCCCTCCGCGCTCTTTTTCAGTTGAGTTATTTCGGTGTCTTTTCTCTTTTCAAGCTTTACCAACTCGCGCAGATACTTGTCTTTCATAGCGATGGCAGCTTTCTGCTTCTCCGCTTCAGCCGAACTCACCAGATCGGCCAGTCGGCCGTTCTCTGCTTGTAGCTCGGCCATTTTCTTTTCGGCTTCTTCTAGTTCGGCCACCTTTGCTTCGGCTTCCGCCATTGCCTGCCTTGTGGTTCTTCTAAGCTCTTGGACTTTCTTGTAAGTAATGTTGTTCTTTTGTAAGGCCTGACAGAACGAAGACTTTCCTTAAGCCAAAGTAAAAGTTTGAAAATTTAGACAGAAGAAACGGACAGAGCTACTTACCAAAATCATGGACTTCGATGTAGACCGGATTGACTTCATTTCGGTGTTTAATTGCTTTAGGTGGTGCTCCATGTCCTTGGGAAGGCACACACTTTTGGCCAGGTTAAAGGCCAATTGATGATCTTTTTCAGCCACAACCGAATCAGAATCTTTGATATCTCGGTCGTTGAAGGTTGGCTTCGGAGCCCAATTGGAAGATTCAGCTCGGTCGGTTTGCTCCGGTTGGAGGATAGGTTGAGGACTTTGGGGGATGGATTCAACCTCATCGACAAGTTGCTATTCGGTCGATGTAGATCGGGCGCGTTTGGAAGGGCGAGATGAAGAAGGCCGTTGAGAAAGGAGGGCCACAACGGCAGGCTGTGTTTCAATAGTTGGTGGTACTTCGGCCCTGGTTGTGGCGGTTAGAAGGGCCCTAACTCTTCTTTTCTTTGCCATCTCTTTTTCAGCGGTTAATGGGACAAGTCGTATTTCGGGCAAGGTTGGGTCCGGTTCAGGTGCTTCTTCAAGAAGGAAATCGGTCACTTGGGCTTTTCGACGACCGCTATATCTGTAGGTCGGCTCAAAGTTTAGAAGTTTAGTCCAACTTCTTTCCTTAATCCGTAGTGCGGCTCGAAGTATGTTCAGATTTGGGTAGCTATAATGGGATGCAAGATGAGCGAAGTCTGCAAAAAATATACAACTGTTAGATCGGTCATGACGCCTGAAACCGAAGTGAAAGAAAAACATGCATAAAACTGAAGTAACTTTACCAGGTTCTCCTTTCTTCCAGTTAATACTTCGGCTTGGGATTTGGGCTTGGTGATCCTCAAAATTGCCCGATACCCAGAAGAAGTCATCGTCATTAACATCCTTATCCGGTGTATCTTTTATTATCTTTTCTCTACGTCGGCGTATCCTAAGGTAATAAACCCAGCCATCATCTTTGGAACCTATGGAGTACTGGTGGAAGATTTCGGCTAAACCGAGGTTCAGGCCTGCTTGGCGGTTTAGCTCGGCAATACCCATTATTATCCGGTATGTATTGGTGGATAGCTGGGTTAGGCATAGTCTGGTTTGCCTAAGAAATTCACAAATTAAAGGCTGGACTGGGAACCTTAGTTCGGTTTCTATAATGGATAAAACAGTAAAGGGGACAAAGCCTTGGTTATTCCACGGAATGGTTTCCTTCTTGGCTAGGGTAAGGTGTACATCGTCTGGAATGCCATAATCCCTTCGAAATTCGGCCATACCACCAGGGGTCTCTACCAAGTACCTATACTTACCCATTTGTATAATTTCCAAATAAGTTATATCGGTGCAAAAATTGTGCCCAGTAGCTCGGTTGAGCGCACGCAGGAGTGCCTGGGTAACCTAAGTCTGCAAAGTAGAAAACAAAGGGGTTAAGCACAGATCATTGGACTGTGCTACAAATTAAAAGCAAGGTAAATGAGCCCTATTTCGGCTTTGTGGGCTGGTTTTGTTTCGGTTCTGCACAATACTCGATAGTTCGGTTTGAACTTATTGTGCGCAAGATTGGTTTTCCTTTAAGGATTTGTTATCTCGGTTTGAACAGTGGGTTTTTTGCTTCGGTTAAGCCACTAGGGGCAGCTTTCAGAGTTTGGTTTAGAAACTAAGAAAGCTGGCTTAGCCCCAAAGGCTTAGCTCGGTTGAAGACTAAGGTTCTTAGTTTAATGTATTCAGACTTCGTTCGCTAATCTTATTTCGGCTAAAGTGAATCAGAAGGTTATTTTTTGAAACTACTGTTATTCCTACAAGTGCTAGTTCGGTTATTATCTAAAGTGATCTACCTATATGGGGGAAACAGTTCCCTAGTTCGGTTGGAACATGATTTTGGATCAAAATCAAGTTTTTTATGAGATATATAGCATATACTCATACGATACTGCTGGTTTTCCAGTGAAAGTACAGTTGCAAAACAAAACTATACAAATGTGTTTTGCAAAAAACATACAAAACAAGATATACAGATGCGAAAGCAAAACAGAGCAAGAAGGATAGGCTGGCTTACCAGATTGAAGAAGAGGAGGCTGAAGATGGGAAAGTGGCAGCAAAATCAGTCTTCGGAAGTAACGGAAGAACAGCAAGAACACAGAGAGAGAAGATGAAGAATAGTAAAGGTGAATGGTTCAAAGGCAGGATGATTGTTTTGTGGAAAGAGAGAGAGGGCGGGAACTGTTCAAAAATTGCGAAACACGAAGACAGCGTTGACAGCTGCCTTCTACGAATGGGAGCGTGCCACGTGTATACGGAAAGGGAAGCGTTACAGTCGTGATTGAAGAGACGCTTTAACCGGACAAAGTAAAGCCCGAAGTAAAATTAGCTCGGCTTAAGGGCCCGAGAGTTTTTGGTTCGACTGGAGAGGCTAAAGGGTTTTTAGCTCGACTGGAAAGGCTTAATAAACTCTAGCTCGGCCAGTAGACTGGTAATCCCAATCATGTTGCGCAGATGGAATTAAGGGGCAATTGAGAGGGTAATTTTTGGGAAAAATTGGGCCGAGCTGCGAGTTGGGCTTTGTGGCCCAAAGTGCGAAGGACTAAGTAAAAAGGCCGTAATGGATACTCCGGCCCAATAAAAATGCAAAAGGTTACTCCGGCCCAGGAGAGGCAAGGTTACTCCGGCCTAGGAGAAACAAAGTTACTCCGGCCAGAGAGGTAAAATTACTTCGGCTCAGGGACTGTAAAGATACTTCGGTCCAGAACGATTTGGAGTTATGCCGGTCTTGGAGTCATACCGGCCGAAAATCATTGGTTCGGTCTAAGCCCGTACCATGGGTTCTACACGGAAAGCCGAGATAAGAAAG
>NW_021026871.1:21793-55284 GCF_004153795.1 Camellia sinensis
TCTATACACACACTTAATGATATTTATTTTATTACAATTTTATCCCTAAGTGAAATTACTATTTTAGACACCATTGTTAATTGAAAACATCTCAATGCACACCTCAGATGTGAATTCACATCTGTTGCATCGTGTGTGTAGCTTGTGGATGCTCATTCATAGCTTCTTCCATCAATTTCTGTATATGATGTTCATTGAGGTAGACGTGAAACCAAAGGGCTTTGGCATTTCCAAGTTCATCAACCTTCATCATTCGTAGGGAAAACATCATTGTTATGGAGGATTTGCCTTCTGAAAATCAGCAAATAAGTGTTTATGAGAAACATAGCGAAGGAAATGTGAGTTTCTCTCTCTCTTTTTTTTTCCAGCATCGTTCGGATAACCAGAGTCGAATTGTATTATTTGGTTCAGAAATCTACTACCGAAATAAGTATTTATTTTCGGAAGTTGTTGTCCGAACAAAGTAATTAATTTATGAAGTTGTTGTCTGAACATAGTATTTAAATTCGGAAGTTGTTGTCCGAACAAAGTTAACCTTTACAACATTCAACTTCCAAAATTTTAAAATAAATTCAGACAACTATTTAAAACATGATGGCAACAATAAATCAAGAATAACCGGTACGAAGAAGTGTGGTTGTCCTTTTGATATGAGGGCGCACAGGTTTCCCACACATGATGAATGGACATTGACCGTAGTATGCGGATTGCATAATCATCCACCTGCGGAGCACCTTGAGGGACATTCATATGCGGGGAGGCTGTCAAAGGATGAGAAAGCATTGTTAATGGATATGTCAAAGAGCATGGTTAGGCCAAAAGAAATCCTAGTAACCTTGAAATAGCGAGATGCCCTCAATGTAAGCACACTTAAAGCCATTTACAATGTATGCCATCGAAACAAGGTGGTACAGAGAGCTGGAAGATCACAGATGCAACACTTATTGGGTGAATTGGCCAAGTATAATTACATTGAGTGCCATCGATGTGAAGAGTCCACGATGACTGTGACAGACTTGTTTTGGGCACATCCTACCAGTTTAGACTTATTTCGTTCTTTCCCACGTATATTAATTATGGATTGCACATATAAAACCAACAAATATCGTCTTCCTCTTCTTAAAATTGTGGGAGTGACATCAACTAAAATGACTTTCTCTGTCGCTTTCGCATACTTACAGTATGAGAGGGCCGATAACTATGTGTGGGTGTTAGCTACATTGCGTGATGTCATGGATGGTTTTGTTTTGCCAGCAGTTATTGTTACTGACAGAGAGCTAGCCTTCATGAATGCCATACAGAAGATATTCCCGAGTGGCAGACGTTTATTATGTCATTAGCATATCAGTAAGAATGTATTGACCAAATGCAAGAAAATGTTTGAGACACAGTAGAAATGGGAGAAGTTCAACCATGAGTGGAACTACTTAGTGTATTCATCTTCTGAAATTCAATACGATGAGCGTCTTAAATCATTACTTAAGGAATTCAGTAGTTATCCCGATGCAGTCAACTACGTCATGGATACTTGGTTGGTTCCTTACAAGGAGAAATTTGTAGTGGCATGGACAGACACGTGTATGCATTATGGCAATGTTACAACCAACCGGTAAGATTACTTTTGTTCAATATGTTATTAATAAGTGCCATGTACTTGATTTTTATTTGACTTACATTGAATTGAACAGGGCTGAGAGTGCACATGCAAAACTTAAAAGACAATTGGGTTCATGTCAAGTTTCATTTCAAGCATCATTTGAGAAAATACATAGTCTGCTTGAGTTGCAACACACTGATATCAAGGCCTCATTTGAGAAAAATCTAACTGTTGTGCAACATCAATTTAAACCTTCTCAGTTCAGGGAGCTACGGGCTAATGTGTCTATCTCTACATTAGAGAATTTGCTTGTAGAGAGTAAGAGAGCCAATTCCATTGGTATTGATGCTAAAGCTTGTGGATGCGTCCTTCGCCACATTCATGATTTACCTTGTGCCCATGAGATTGCTAACTACATCAGATAAGATCGTCCTATACCACCTGCTACCATACACTCACAGTGGAGGCAACTTCATATCTCCATATGCAACAAAGAAGAGGAAACGAAGGTGACTTGTCATGCAGAAGTAGAGTTGTTTGTGAAAAAGTTCAATGAAAGTGATAAAACCATGCAGTTGGAGCTTTTGAAGAAGTTGAAAGAGATTGTATGTTCGGGAAGCACTTTTCTTGTTGAGCCGGAGGTGAAGCTCAAAACACGTCCTCGGGATCATAAGAAGATCAATGTTTCTAAGTTGGTGCAATCTAGACATGATTCCTTCTCACCTAGGGACACTCAAATCACTACATTAGCTTCTACTCTGAAAACCAAGAAGAAGTGACTTGTTAAGGGAAAGGAGAAGGTGAATGCGAAGGGGAATGTGTACATTACTAGAATAGTGAAACTTGGTGCATATGTTGACGCTTTCCCTTCTTGGTTGAAACCATACATTAAGTTTGTCAAGGATGTAGCTGCAGATGGGAATTATGGTTTCAGGGCTATAGTTACTTCAATTGGTCATACAGAAGATGATTGGGCTCAGGTTAAGTGTGATCTTTTGGGTGAGTTACACATACACAAAGAGGAATATATTACACTTTATGGGTCCTACGAAAGGTTTGAAGAATTGACAAGCATATTGTCATACTTTGAAGACAGTCCTGGCTACTCACATTGGATGACTATGCCAAACATGGGGCATCTTGTTGCATCGTGCTACAATCTTGTGTTATACCAGTTGTCATTACAGCAATGTCTCACCTTTTTACCTCTTAGAACAGTGCCAGTACCTCAATTTGATAGACGTGAGATTGCCATTAGGTTTGTCAACGGAAATCATTTCGTCCAAGTATAAGAGAAACTTGTCAATTTGTGCAAGTACAGGAAGTTATGAGGTGTGACCACTAACTCAATTGACATTTGGTGCAGGTTTTTTTGCAGCCAGGCCATCCAGTTCCTCCTATAGCCACCAATTGGCAAAAATACCGTCACCCTTGCGCTGTCGACTGTGATGATGCATATGTGTGCCGTATTCAGCATTTGAAGGACATTATTCATGATACTGTAGCTACTTGAGAGACATTTGATGTTGTTGATGTTGAATGACACATGCATGCATTTGACAATGTTAGAATTATGGAAGAAATTAATGGATGTGTTTTTGATGTTGATGTCTTGTGTGGCATGGATTGAATGTTATTGACCATTGTTACCATTCCATTCTAATAACAAAATATCATTTACAAAATCATCGACCATTGTTATCATTCCATTCTAATAATAAAATGTCACTTTCAACCGTCATCAACCATTGTTACCATTCCATTATAATAAGAAAATATCAACCATTGTTACCATTACAGCAATGTCATCTTACAAAAAACACCACAAAAAATTCATCAACTAACAAATAACATGTCACAAATCAGCTGTATGCCTACGACTAGGCCTACGACTGTATGTCAATGTCGGAGATGAAAAACGACCTCCAGTATAACTAGGTCCAGCAGAACTAGGTCCATCTTCGTCAATGTGCTGACCTTCAAGGACATGTGCCATAGCCTCGATAGCTTGGTAAAGTCGATGAGGATGTCGAATCCCGTCCTCATAACCAGCCTAAATGATAGGATGTGCAATCCTTAGTGCATGTGCAATACGCTGCATTTGAAAAGAATATCACATTTTAGGGAACATATCAGAAAAGAAAAAGTAAGTTACAAATGCATAAAAGAGGATAATATATTACATCAGCATATTGGCTAAAATCCTGATGTTCATGGACACGTGGCTTATCAGTGTGCTCAACATATAGTTGCGTGATATTCTTATACCAATCCATGTAACCCGGTATGCATTCCCAAGGCTGACAAACTAGTGTGCTTCTCCGCTGCTCAGATAACACGTGGTTATCCCAAGCCTTCCAAATCCTATCCAAGTATCTATACATAACTGTATATCTTGCAGATATGTTGCCTCGAGCACCACGAGTGAGAGCCAGCAGTGCATTTGGGATGGTTTGAACCCTGCCAAACTACCTCAGAACTCTATCTGAATGATAAGGTTCGACCACGTCTAAGCACTTCAAGTATCCATGGTAGAACGTAACCGGGTTACATGTATGCCGGTCTCTACAACTGTGGTATGGATCCCAAATAATCTGTAAACGTAAAGTGTTTTTGAATTAAAGTATATAAAGGGTAAGATAAATGAAAAATGTTAAAATTATCTCAGGACGAGTAAACTTACATCAGTCGCTACCAAACTGTCAAGCTCCGCTCGAAAAGATTTCAAATGATCAATGGAGGAACCCGCCTCTCTCCTAAATGTCTAATGGTACGCGTGTGGCATGTTTTCATTGTAGCCCATGTTATGGTGAGGTCAGAATGCTCGAAAGTGCTCATAAATCGATGCCTCTAGAAGAGTCATATAACCCATCTGCTTAACACCGGACCGGCTAGCATACCCGAACTATTTGTATAAAAATGCTAATGCAGTAGCACCCCAGGCATAAGTATGAATGGATCCCAAATCCATCGATAAGCCAAGGTAAGCAACAAGAACCCTGCCGCCACTCTTGTCACTGAAGAGCGTACATCCCAACAGAAACAACAACATAAGCTCTAATAGTGCACTATATAGCCTCCTCTAGGTCTGAATCTGTGACACTAGCAAACTGACTTCGCAACCACTCAAGCCTAACTAAATTCCCACCAGCAGTAGAAACCTCGTCATGTGCTACATGTTCAGTAATCCCCAAGCCAGAAACTAGTAGTGTAACTCCATGAAGATCCGTCACATCTGGTGCGCTGACTGATCTGCGTACAATGGGAAGGCTAAGAATAGTGCCAACATCATCCAAGGTCAAGGTCATCTCACCAACTGTCATATGAAATGTGTTCGTCTCGGGTTGCCATCTCTCAACAAAACTGGAGATTAGAAGCTTGTTGATGAACTGATAAGTGTAAGGAGCTAACTGTGACAGCCCAGACTGCTCAATAATGGCTTTGAATCTGGTGTTGTTGTCTACTGACCACCATGGCCATGCAAGGATCTTCGAAGAGTGATTATGACACTTTAGGGGCCCTCGTTCCTATAACATAAATGATATCTCATTAGAAACTACCATATAACACCCAAAAAAAAAAAAATTCATATACGAATGAATTTCACTTCTACTCAAGAATGTTTACCTTCTCATGCCAAACAGTTGCAACAACATGACTATTGAAACTCCGTAGTATTGATGGATCAATCGGTCCACCTAGAAAAGCATGAGCAAGTTCCTCTTCTTGGACAGTAGGAGAATCGGGTAAAGAGGCATCCTCCATGGCAATGTTAGGCATATCATCACCTTTAACTCGTCTTTGGCTTCGGCTCCGATTTTGACTGGCACTGGGGATATCATATTCTACCGAAACTAGATCACGACCTCGACCACGACCCCAACCTCGTCCTCGCCCACGCCCTCATCCCCGTTCTTGGTCAACATCCAATTCATGACGTCGTTTATTTGAAGCATTAGGTGGGACACGTTGTTGACATTCAGAATCCATATTATCTGAAAAAATTAATATATTTAATGACTATACAATTTTAAAAGGAATATATAAAAAAGATGGGGGGAAAAAAAAAAGAAAACCGTTCGGAAGTTGAAAAACGAAAATATATATTATGTTCGGAAGTTGAAAACCGAAAAAAAAAAATAAAATTTCGGAAGTTGAATGTTGTCCGAATTAAACATATTCGAAAGTTAAATGTCGAAAGAATGAAAACATTTCGGAAATCTACTGTTGAAATAAATGATAATTTTTGGATTTTTACTTTCGAACAAGTTGTTTACTTTCGGAAAACCAGTTCCGAATGAGCAACAGATTGCTCATTTCTGTGGGCTATGCGTTTGTTCGTTTCGAAAATGGTAAAAACAAACTCTACATTACAAATTAAGTAAACTAACCTAAGTTCTCCAAATGTGACGAATTC
Source organism: Camellia sinensis (assembly GCF_004153795.1). NCBI lineage: Eukaryota > Viridiplantae > Streptophyta > Magnoliopsida > Ericales > Theaceae > Camellia > Camellia sinensis. Next base: position 27,808 of record NW_021026871.1, read on the forward strand.
CTTCAATGGTTCAATGAGATTCTTCAATGCTTCAATGAGATGTCTTGATGCATGCAGCTTTGGGGATGAGAAGTGTGAGAGATGGACTTGTTTGAGAGACGTGTGTGAGAGAGATGCAGCTTCAATGGGTGCGAATTTTCACCGTTCAGAGAGCTGGGTTTGACGGTCTTGGTGTGTGTATGTGTATAAGGGTAGATATGGAATGCAATGTGTGTTCAGTGAGTAAAATAAATTAGGGATTAATTTTTTAGGTGTGTGTAGTGAGAATGATGTACAAAGAGTGGATATTGTGTGTACAAATAGAAGCTCCCAAAAAAAAGTTTTGAGAACTACGAGAGGGATGGAAAATTACTTTTGAGATCTTCTATTTGCACACAATAATTTATTTCAATTCACACCATTTCTCACTTCACATATACATTTTGGTTTATTTTTACACCATTTAATTTTCATAATACTTTCAACCTTCAAAATTTAACCCTACATTTTTACATTTCCCTTCAGAATCTTGTTTAGATGGATGTGAATTTCAAATTTAGAGATTTGAGTTTAACATGTCAACTTTGGTGACAAAATGTTAGATTTAGATTGTTATTATCAAATAGGATAGAATTGCGCTCACATTGGGTGTGTAACGATTGCTAGCCTAACTTATTAGAATTAAATTGCACTTAACATTAGGGATTAAATAAAAAATTGACCTATTCATTGTTGCTCACATTATTTTAGGACATTAAAAGAAAAGGAAAACAATTTGTAACAAAAAAGTTTAAAACAAATTCAAAATGTGTTGCTTTGGTAATGCACCTTACATTGAGCATAAATTGAATATTATTTTCATAAACATATTGTATTATCCCCGTTTGGTAAAGTTATGGAAAAGTGATTATAAATTATAACTTTATAGCTTACAGCTGTGAACATAAGCTGGTAACTTGTTTGGTGCAATTATGGGATTATGGATTTAAGCAGCAGAGTAATATTTGATAAATAAGCTAGAAAATAACTTTTTTGCTGTGTAATTGTCATTTTTGCCATTATGAACATAAAAATTGTAATTTTGTCATTTTCTTCACTTTAAATTTTGAAAAAGTTATTTCATTAATGGAAGTTGATATAATTAGTACCTAATTTGGTACATTTTTCCATCACCTCAATATTTATTTATTTATTTATTTTTATAAATATTGAGTTCACAAGGGAACAAGAAAATGTTATTGCAAAAAAAATACAATAAATTACTATTAAGGCAATAAAAATAAAACTTCCTAGATATTTAAAGAACTCCTAATTTCGTTGCAAATTGACATACAAATATTATGTCTCCTTACTTCCATCTCGTTGTCATCACCTGCAACATGATTTCCATGGCGTGCTTGTTGAGACAAAGATCCTTCCTCTTCATTAGGCACACAATCCGTAAATCTATCATAAGAGTCAAATGCAACATTGCGGAACTCACTTCGTCGGATGAAATTATGAATTGTCATTGTTGCACAAACAAGTTTGACTTGGGTCGGCCACTTGTAGTTTGGAGGAATATCCTTTATCATCGGCCATCTTGCTTTCCAAACCCCAAATGTTGAATATGCTTGGTTTTTTTTGGGGGGGGGGGGTGTTGACCATGTTCAAATTGAGCTAGATGGTATCTCCCTCCTCTGTAAGGTGTAAGATATCCTTTCATGTTTGGATACCCAGCATCCACCAAGTAAAACTCATCTATTTTAAAATTTCAAAATGAAATTAAAGTAAGCAATTATAAATGTAAAAATAAATATGAAGATATGAGTGTGGTGCATCTACCGTAGCAATCAAATAAAAAACAGTTACCTCCTTGTGGTTTGGAAAATTATAACTAGGATTCCTAATTGTATCTAAGAAGATCCGAGTATCGTGTGCACTTCCTTCCCATCCTGGCAAGCAAAATGTGAAACACATATCGAAGTCACATGCGGCCATTATGTTTTGAGTCACATACCCCTTTCTACCTATTAAACGAGGTTGTTTATCTAGAGATATATATATGCTTTGATGTGTGTTCTGTCAATTGCTCTAATAAAATCCTATTACAAACTTTAGAATAAAAATATATTTATTCATTATTAGAAATATCCTAACAACATTAATTATATGTAACACCCAAGTTCCACTTGTAGTTAATTATTACCTTGAAATAAGGATAGTATCTGCGGTTGCTTCTAATATATGGATGCACACCATTTCTCGGTTGAGGCCTTACCCAATCAATAGACATCATTGTAACAGCTTTTAACATCAGCTTGAAGTATTTTGAAATTGCCTCTCCAGAATGTTAAAATCTTTCTTGGACATTTTTGTTTCAAATGTCACCGCCAACAATATACAAAAATATTGCAACATGCTCCTGAACTGAGACTTTTCCTCCAGTTTCAAGGCCATAGTTATTCTGTAACAAATCACACAATTGATAAAATACCTCTATTTCCATTCAAAAAAATATCAAATACGCTTATCCGATTCCTTTCTTGTAATTCTACCATTCACTTCTACCTTGTTAGAGAAGATGTCCTACATGGTTCTTTTGTTAAATAATTTGTCGCATATGTCACTGCAATTGTTGCCGTCGTTGCTAAGAGCACATTATTGTTTTGTTGGGTTTGCGATGTGCTGCCTTCATCTTCCACATCTTCATCATCATGATTGTAGCTCGGCTTTTTCGCGCCCCCTTTCGGAAGCTCAAAAAGAAGCCCTACAGTTCAGACTCTCATAGTTCTGAAGCTAATCTCACAAGTGCAATGTGAAACTGATAAACACCAAAGAGTCCAAATCTGGCAAATCGTTTTTGGAAAATTGATATTGAATCAAAAGTGCCAAAATTGGTCTACTTTGCCAGATACAGAGTCGCCACCTAAATATTTTATTTTTGGAGAAATTTAGAAAACCCATGACTTGTGCCAAAGGCCACGTGTCCGTCATCACCAAAGTTGTCTTGGCTCCGGAACTTAAGTACGAGAGGGGAAGGTCATGAATTGAGCACCCTCGCTTGCCCGATCAAAGATCGGCCTCTACTAATCATTATATGATTTTTATCAAGCAAGTATAGACTAGTTTGCCCAATTTGAAACAATTCAACTCATGTTTGCTTTTGAAAATGGTTTGAATTTGCCACCTCAAGCGGGCTTAAAATTTGTAGATTTGCCACCAAACATAGTGGACTTAAAACTAATTTGCCACTTAACAAAGTGGGCTTAAAACGCACATTCGTTGAATCGTTCCAATTCAAACAACAAGCCTTCATCGATAGGCATTCAAGCAGTTTAGCAAGTAAGCATTTAGCCTCATGGCAAGCATGCTAGACATGGCAACATTCACATTCATGCAAGTATGCTAAAGCATAAAACTCACCTAGTACTCCAAGCTAAGAAGATATAAGTTAGAAAAATATGCATGATTCCTAACTATACAAGATGCGTAATGCAACACATGCGATATGCAATTTAATAGGCTTGGCTACTAATATGACATATGAAGCAATTTAAATAACATGCTATTAAACACGTATTCAAAGAATGTATTGAGATAATGCAGTTTGAATGATGCACTGAGCCTCGGTGCATGTAACATGAATGAATGGATGCAAGCATAAAGTATGCTAATTGAAACATGTCCCTAATCTAACCATCAAAAGTGGGTAAATAGAAGGGAGAAAGATGTGGGGTTGGAAGACATACATACATGCATGCACACTTATTACAACATTACGCCCTTGCGAAGGAGGGTTCAAATGAAACTAGCTAAGCTACACTACTTAACTAATTATTACAACACTTGAAATGAATTAACTATTCTAAGCTAATTAATTATTACAATACACTTAATTAATTAATTACACAACATGAACTAATTAACTAATCTACTTAAATAGTTACAACATTTGCATGAATTAGCTACAACTAATTAATTAAGAAAATTAACTAAATGGCCTTGGGAAACAAAGGATGAATGCATGCCTAGTTTTTCCACCCGAAGAACATCTACTGTCTGCTACTAATTGCCTCTGTTGCACAACACTTACGCTGTTTTCCTCCTCTAGATCAACACTGCTCTACTTCAGAAACGCAATACTAAAATTTTCACTGGTGGCCGGCCGACCACAAATGAGGGTTTGCCGGCCATTAGAGGTGGCCTGGCGGCCACTGATGAGGGTTTGCCAGCCATTGGAGACAAGTCTTTCCTTACTGCAATAAAGGACAAAACAGAGCAAGAAAAAGGTGGTCTCACAGGTTGTTTGTACCATGTATCACTCCTTATCATCAACACAAGCTCAAAGGAGTGATACATTTGGCCCTCAAACCATCAATCAAGCAATTTCCATGCATGATGGCTAAGGGACCAATTTGTACAAGTTCAATGAATGCAAAACAAGACTCAAATGCCATCACCCTATCATGCATGATCAAGGTCAACGGAGACCTAGGAAAGTGACACATTTCATCACTTTTGAGTATAAAATGTCCCATTTTCCTTGTGTTCAAATTAACATCCGATTTGAACACATGCAATGCAACACAAAGAAATGCTTATCTTGCCACTTTTACTTGCCAATTTTGTTTACACATTTTAGTTACCAAAACATTCTTTAATCAATTTGTCCATTGGTAAGTGTCCTCTAAGATGAAAGAAGTGTCAACCAAGGGATAATATAAGACAAGAGAGAGAGATCATGCTGTTGATAATGAACCCTCAAAGAGGATTAAACTATTAAGCATGACCTCAATCTCAAGCTTAAAGGATCCTAAGCTTGAAACAACCCTCAAAAGCAAATGAAAGAGTGAAGCAAAGAGGGAGGTTGTAGAGTTTATAGTGCTGAATTGGAGTGAAAAACAACACCAAAAGATGCTATCAACTCAAACAAGAGGTGTCTAAGACCCTAAAACACCAACTTGTGAGGCCTATTACACTACAAGCATGCTAAACAAGACTCAAATGAACTAACCAGCCCAAAGCAGAGCTAAAGCAGGCTATTTCAGAGGCTAAACCATGCCGGACTTGAGCTAAGTTAAGCTAGAAAAACATGCTAACATATGAAGCTAACTAGGCATGCAAACAAGACACAAGGAGGGGAGGCTAATCCCTCCAAATTTGGACTTCAAAATGAGTTTTTTGCCACTGAAAAAACCTCTAAAATTCAGTGGTTAAAAGGCCTAAAAAGTTGGTTTGAAAGTGGTCAACAAATGTACAAAAGCTTTATAAACAAAAAAGTAAGAAGGGTGAACCACCCCCTAACTGAAAATGGCCCGAAACCACCACCTTTAGGCCACAAAAATAGAGTTTTTTATAGTTCAAAATCAGCCCCAAAATAGCCCAAAAACAGTAGAAGAAGATGGCAAAGCAAGTATGTAAAACAAGCTAACAAAGCAAGTGTTATACCTCTTGAAGCAAGCAACAATTTTAGGCACAAATTCAAGTCAAAAACACCTTCTAAAGCTTCAAGAAGGCTTCAAAGGACCTCAGCTCAAAGGTGATCAAGTTTGGTTAAGGAAGTGTATGCAAAAGCATAGGATTTGTGAGCAAATGTATACAAAATTGCAAGAGAGAGAGAGAGAGAGAGAGAGAGAGAGAGAGAGAGAGAGAGAGAGAATTTTGCTCCAAAATTTCTATCCCTTTGCAATGAGGGAGAAGGTCCCATATTTATAGAAAAACAAGCTTTTGGCTGAGTTATATCAGTCCATACACGTGTATGGTGATCAAGCCCATTGTGCCAACTGTTGGAACAACTATCAAGAAAATATCTGCAAAAAGGCATCAATGGCCGGCAGGCCACTAATGTGGCCGATCAGCCACCAGTGATGGCCGGCAGGCCACTTGGGTGGCTGGCAGGATCAATTGGTAGTAGATAGCCACTAGGGGGTGCAAGCTTGAAAGTTTTGGTCCAAAACAGGGCACAGAATAGATGGGGTTTGAAGGCTCAAAGATAGGGCATTCCGCCAAGAACTTTGGGCACCAAAACGAGCACAAATAATCATAATCATCGTGTGCACAAACGATGACATCTAAGTCTTGAGGACGGTCAAAAATGGGATGTTTACAATGATCATCATTTCATTCATCATCACCACTGTTACTTATTTTCAAAAAAACCTACTCATTTAAAGGCTTCTTATTTACTATTATAATAATGAAATAAACACACAATACTACAACTAAATTTCAAGCAACAGAGATGAAAAATTGGTGAACCATTTGTTGAGCTTGTATATTATGCACACTAATTTTACTTATATTTTAGTTTTGTTTATGAATGTATTGTAGTTTTGTTTATTAATGTATTGTAGTTGTACACTAATTTTGTTTATGAATGTATTTTATTTATATTCATAGGTTCCATAAATTATTATTATTATTTTTTTTGGTAACATATAAATTAGAACAAACAACAACAACATGTAGATTACACCAATCTAAGCCTGAATTTGGAACTGTTTAGTCAGATTTAACAAGTATCTTATTAACTTTTGTTATTTAAGGAACAATAATTATGGAAAAAGAAGTGATATACAAAATTGTCATAGGTGTATTGCCAATACCATAGATTCCAAACTCTATAACTAAATAAGATATCTTCACACATAATTGTAACCCAAATTACATCTGGGCAACAAACCAATACCTGAAGAATATGAAAAATTACAAACATAACTCAGAGCTTAAACGCCAAACCACATTGAAATACATAACTAATGCACTATTGGAATGCAGAGAAACTGATAAAAATTGAAAGGAAAAAAATTATACCTTGAACTTCAAATTTTGAACTATAAAATTTTAGTTTCAAACGCACCAAATGAACAAAAATGAAATGACATTACTTCAACCAAACATAATAATATTACTCTTTGATTCAGCTAAACGAAGCAGTGGGTATAGAGCTTTTGCAAATTTGAGGCAAAACCCATTAATCTACTAACTTGTGAAGCCAATGCGCAACATATGATAGCAATAGATAGCAAATTAACACAAATATATCTACACACATATCTGTAAAAAATGAAGGGTTTTAGAAATTTTGAACACAATGAACCTGAGTTGTGGGAGAGTCGGAGCTGTGAAAGAGAGAACCTGAGCTTTGGGAACTTTGGGCTTGGCACCAATTCGAAGATGACTTATTCACAAGTGTATCTTGAACAAATGATACCAAAAGAGAGATGAAACACCTGTACATATATATATATATATATACTTAAAGGAACCTATCATTCATCTTCAGCATTCAACTGAACACTACCTACCATTCAAATGACAGCCAACTAATAAAAATTGCATCTGAGTATAGTAACAATCAAAACCACGAAATAAAAATAAATGCCACCTACTACTCAACCATTCACCTACCATTCAACTAATCATGACAACCACCAAATAATTGAAACTTCCAGCACATTACTCATAAATAAAAGTGCAGCATAATAAAAGTCCAACATACTCATAAATAATATTAATAAAAATCCAAATAAAGGTCCAACATAACAGTCTAGAAGTAAAGGTCCAAATAAAGGTCGTAATAAAGGTCTTAAACATGAAATAATAATAAAATTCAATATGAATAATAAGACAACCATACATCCAAAAGTAATTAGCCGTGATAGCATGTGCTGGTCTTCTCCATCTCAATCTCCAACTTCATAAACCTCAGCCGAACATCATTGTAGACACCCCATTTTTGACCGTTCACAAGACTTAGGTGCTTGGTCCGGAGCACTCAATGATGAAGTTGTATTGTGTGTATGATTCAAATTCTCAACAAAGGAATCTAAGTTCATGCTCTCGAAACAATTCCAGAACTTTCATATTTACACTGTTTGTACCCCAAAATTTTACTTTTGAACATTGTGCCACCCTACACTGAGTTTAAAACAGAGGAATAGGGGAGCACATTGGGGGCCACCTGTGCTACATTGGGAGCCAACCGTGGCCATTGGGGGCTTGCCGACTCTCTTTGGCGAGAAACACTGTTCTGGGCGGGAGCCCGCCAGCTGTCTATTTTTGAAGATATTTTCAACCTATTTTGCTCAAATTCTATAAATACGAGGTCATATCTCTATTTTGAGGGTTGAACAATTTCTAGAGAGCATATATACACCCTTGAGAGCTCCTTCTTCACATACAAGCTACCTTTGAGCTAACCTATCCCTCTTGAATCATATCTATACACCATAAACAACCTTTGATCATCACCTTAGAGCCTTGGTTAAGACTTGTGAATCACAATTCAACCTTGAGAGTGTACTTGAACCAAGCTTGGTTTACAACCAAGAGCTTGTCTTTTTCAAGAGGTATAAGCTTACCACCTTTTCTCTTGCTTTCATTTTTATCTCTTGCTATCTATTTCTTATGTCTTTGTGTTGTTTTGGATCCATTTTAAGTGTTTGAACTTGGGTTTGAAAAGCTACGAAAAGTAGAAAGGTTTAACACCCTTTCTTGTACCTTACTTCATAGCTCAAACCTTTGTTTTACACTCTTTTCTTTGGTTTCATTCTCCAAATCCATCTACAGAATTCAGAAACAACTTCATGTAGCCCACGGGAAGGTTCGAACTAGCCTTCAATTCTGCAATACTAACATCCACACCCAGGAGGATTTATTTCAAACTTTCAAACTGAGTCTCACAGATTGAGTCTTACAATTATCCTAGTTGTCCCCACACATCTTTTTGACCATGTTGGCTAGGGTCAAGGTTGGTTATTGGCAAGCCATGGATGGGATTTATGTTATGAAATGGCAATCTATTGCAGTCAATGAGAGGTTTATTGGCAGCTTTGGGATTTTCAAGTGGGGTGATTACCTTATTGTCAATTAGGTCTTGAATTTCATGGCAAAGGCGAAAGCAGCAGTGAATATGATGACCGTACTGCTGATGGAAGGTGCAATATTGGGTAGGGTCATGTCTAGGTGGGAGAGGATTGGGGAGAGGTCGAGGATTAAGCAGTTTGAGATCCCCTTCTCCATCAGTACATTCAATGCACAGATTGGGCTCATATGGAGATGGGCAAATGTTCGTTTTTAGGAGCAGGGAGCACTAGTTTTGGAAATATTGGCAAATGGGTTGGTGGGTGTTGGCTGGGTATTCATGGGTTTGGGACTGGAATCAGGATGTATGTTTCTGGTAAAGCATCCCTTTTCATTGTTTACCCTCTGATTCAAAATGCTCTCATCCTGAGGTGCATCCAACATGCATAAATCGGTACTTTCAATAATGAACACCTTTAGCTTGGGCAGATGGATTGGAGTGATGTATATGTTGGAGTTGAAGGTAGGTGGTAGTGTATGGATGTGGTTAAGGTGAGGAGGAGGTACTTGGTTGTGGATGGGAAGTGGGTTGGTGGTAACATTGGGTTCTTAAAGTGGAGTTATTGTCTGATTGTCAATGAGATTTTGAACCTCATGACGAAGGCGGTAGCAACGATCGATGCCATGACTCCACTGCTGATGGTACGTACAGTATTTGGTGGGGTTATGTCTAGAGGGGAGTGGGTTAGGAAGGGGTTGAGGATAAAGGGGTTTGAGATATCCTTTTTCCATTAAGACTTTTAGTGCGTTAGTGAGGCTCTTAAGGAGGGGGGTGAAAGTTCTGCCTTGAGCTCGGGTTGGGCTGGTTGTTTATGGGTTGGTATTAGCAAAGGGGTTGGCAATTTTGGGAGTGGTGACAGTATTGATTTCAGTAGGTTTAGGAATAGTGCTACCACTAGTATTTGTACTCCCAGAAAACACCCTCCTTATTGGTTCGCTTACTCTAGGAATAATCCCTTTGTTAACTGCGTTTTCAATCTGAATCCCTAGTTCATGCAAATTTTTGAAAGTGAACAGTGGAGCGACTATTAACTTTTGCAACATATCAGGCTCAAGGTTCTACACCACTATCTGCACTTGGTCCCTCTTAGAAGATCGATCTATTATTTGTGCTGCCTTTGATCTCCACATTGCAACAAATTCCACAAAAGGTTTTTTAGGATTCTGGTGGGTTGCTTCAAGCTCTTGGGTGGTCATTTCAATTTGGGTATTGGAAGAGTACTGATTGACAAATGCCTCAGCCAAATCTTTCCAGTTCTACTTCACTTTATCCTCCAACTTGGCGTACCAAGTGGCTGCTATACCCGACAGGGTTCTTCCATATAGAGAGAGTTTATGAGGCTTAGATTAGTCAAACCCATCGGTTTTAGGACGTCCAAAAAAAGTCAGATATGTACCATGGGATCTCCAGACCCATTGAAATGGTTAATGTGTGGCGTTTTGAATCTGTCTGGGAGCCTTATGGCAGCCTCGGTGTACCCATCCTCAATGTCGGGAATGGAGTTAAGTCCCTGTGCTTTTTTGAATTGCTTCTCAAGGTTAGCAATTTTTAACAAGGTCGGGTCGAGATCATTAATATCAAGGGGAAAAAGGCCCTCATTAGGCTGCACTAGGGGTCTGAAAACTCAAGCTCGAGCTAACTCTTCTCGAGGATCTGGACCTTGCAAATCTTCAGCTGGCGAATGTGGGTCAAAGTTTAGCTGGAGTCTCGGGATTGGATGTGTGGTAGATGCCCAAACAGACATTGCATCTCAACAATGGTCTCATCCTGTATAGCAATTCCATGGTTTAGGGCCGCTATCATGGCCACAACTTCTTCTGGACTCTATGCCATCATGGGTTTGTTGAGTTGGCAATTGGGGAAATAGATGGGTGTAACCTGAGAGCTGACTAATTAACCTAGTTACACTTGATGTATCTGAATTGGATGTATTTGAATTGGATTAGTCTAGACGGGTTTGACTGGATTGGGCTCTTTAGAATGGGTCTTTTGGCATTAGATGGATTTTTTCTAAGTTGTCCTTTGGGGATCAGATGGACTGGACCTTTGCTGAGTGGGTTCTTTTCTGGGATTGAATGGACTGGGCCTTTGCTAAGTTGAGTATGGCTCTTTTTTTGGCTCAGTCCAACCTAGCATTAAAAACAAATGCCCCATTGGATCGGGATACCGGGTATGATGGTCAAAACAAAGCAAGATACAATTTTGGGCCCTGGTTCTGGTTTTGCTGAAAATTCACCCATGTCAAACACAAACCCCTAGATTTTGACCCAAATTCTGATTCTGATATGACCCTCAAGTTTGAAAAGAATCGCCTCAAGATTAAGACTCTCCCAGGATTGCATCAGACATTTCCAAAGATTTCACATTTTGCACAAAAAGCATTCAAAACACCCCTATGAGAGGTTAGGGTTTCCCTGTTGTTGCTTTGGAGGGATCTAGGGTTTCACTACTTCATGCAAGCAATTTCACAAAATCCTGCATACAGGTGAGCATCTTATCCTAAGTTGGAATAGTCACTGTGGCTTTACTATATGCAGCTAGGCCGATTGGTCAAAAAGGAGTACCTCAGCAAGATTACCTACTATACCTCTCACACATAACAACGAGAAGTGAAAGAAGGATCAAACGGTACAGTAGCAATCCAGATCCAAGAGTTGTGTTTCCAACATGGCAAAACCCATGACCAGCCAGCCTTTTGGCAAGCTTTTTAGGCAAGCCAATAGCAGATAGAAAACACAATGACTTAAAGTAACAAATGCAAATGCAATACAAATAACATATATATGTAGATAAAATTTTCATATCATGAAGTTCAAGTCAAGTTCTATAAATCCCTAATAGAGTCGCCAAAAACTGTAGCTTGACTTTTCATGCTCCTTTAAGATACGATAGCCCTACAATTTGAACTCCCGTGGTTCTGAATCTGATTTCACAAGTGTAATGTGAAAGAGATAGACACAAAAGAGTAAAAATCCAGCAAATCTTTTAGAAAATCAATTTTGAATCAAAATTCCAAAAATAGACTGCTTTGCCAGATTACAGAGCCGCCATCTAAATTTTTTTAGGAAATTTAGGCAACCCGTGACTCATGCTAAAGGCCATTAGTCCATCATCACCAAAGTGTCTCAGCTCGGGAACTTAGGTACGAGAAAGGAAGATCATGAATTGAGCACCCCACTCGCCCAATCAAAGATCGGCCTCTACTAATCATGATGTGATTCTTATTTACATTATATGCTCTTGTTCCGATTATTAGGCTAACTTTACTAGGTGATGCACACAAGTATAGACCACTTTACAAAATTTGGAACAAATTGATGTTATGTTTGTTTTGAAAATGTGTTTTGAATATGCATCACTTGAAAAAGTGAGTTTGTATGTACATTAATCAATTTATTCCAATTTAAGTAGTGGCCTTGATTCACCGGCATTCAAACAAGTATATCACTTAAGCACTTAGCCTCATGGAATCATACTTTGATGTCATGGCAACAATCACACGCATGCAATATGCAAAAGCAATAAATGCTTACCTAGTACTCCATGGTGAGCCAAAGAAGATAAAATAATTAGAAAAATGCATAGCCCTAAATATGAAACGTGACTAATGCAACACATACAAAATGCAACTAATAGGTTCAATTATTAACATGGCATATGAGTCCATCCAAGGCATGCGATATAGCATGTAGTCAAGGATGTAATAAATGATTATGTTGTTAGAATGATGAACCGAACCCTTATGTATGCAAGGTATGCAAAACAAATGAATGCAAGTTAATGGAAGATTGTAAGTAAATACGATGCTACCATTATAAGCGGGTAAATAAATGGAGAAAAAAATGGGGGTTGGACGACATACAACTTATTACATATTTTCCCCTCATGCAAGAGGGTCTGAATAAGTGTCCAAGTGTCCGAATTAAACTAACTATTACAAATTCGAATGAATGAATTAAAGAACTAACTAGCTAACTACTTTATTACAACAAGGATAATAATGAGAAATGAACTAGCTATCTGAGTTAACTAGCTATGACAATTACAAATAAACAATAATAATAATTGCAACAATAATAATTACAATGATTAACATCAAACAATAGCATTGATGCACAATGCTTGCATGCATAGTGTCTAGAAACTGCTCTGTCTACCCAGACTTGCTTTGTTTCACCTTCAGTCACTGCCTTTTTGCTTTCTGCAAAACACTCTGTTTACCAAACATTGGAGGCCAGCCGGCCTCAAATGAGATCCGGCCGGGTCCAAAAAGAGTCGGTCATGCCCTAATTTTGTGTCAAAGCTGTTTTTGTGCTCTGAGGTAAGAACAGTGCAAACAGAGCCTTTCTAGACCTTGTTTGTCCCTTTTGCTCTTCTTTGCCATGGAAAGCCTCAAGAGAAGAACAAAGTCATTTCCAAAACCATCAATGAGCAAGTTGATTGCTTGATAATTTCAGACATGATTTTGGACAAAATCCAATGAATGCAATTAAAAATAACCACCCCTCCTCCTATCATGGAGTAAGCTCAAAGAGGGAGGTAGAGATGCCGCTTCAAGGTTCATCAAAGCATCATGAATTGACGTATGATGACCCTTGACATGATGGACTCGACATAACGTCCGACCGAACCCAAGCAATATAACTCATTTTCCTTATGTTGGTTGGTTCATTTTTAGCCAATTTTCTTACTCCCTTCCATTCTTTAATTCATTTGTCCAAAGTGATAATTAAGTCCACTAAATGAGAAGAAACGTCAAATGAGAGATGATCCTAAACATGAAAGAGAGACCATGCTGTTGACGATGAACCTCCGTAGAGATTAAGCAATTGAGCATAGGTCTCCTTTTTATGATTTGAATAACCATCAACCGATTGAAATAACTCTCAAACAAAAGAAGAAAAGAAGAAAAGAGGGAGGTTGCAGAAATGAATACCATATTGCTTATTAAAATGATACTCTTGACATGAAAATTAACCAAAGAAAAGCTATTAGAGCATGTGTAACACAACACAACAAGTAAGATATGAGGACTTACATCACAACAAGCTATATATTCAAAGCATACACTAATTAAATAAATTAAGACAGCCCTAAAACAACCCCTAATATGCAAAAATCAGTGATGAAAAGTGCATGAGAAGAGCCCAAAAAGTTAAACAAAAACAAGGAAAACAAGGCTAGTAAACAAGAACAATGAGGGGTGGCTAACCCCTCCACTTTTGAGACCTCAAACCATTTCTTTTAGCCCTTTTTTAAACTCTGAAAATTGTGTCCTGTAAATAGTTGTTGTGAGTTTTATTTTCTTTGTCTTTTTTTGCATTGTTGTGTCAGTTGAGTCTTTCCTTTGAGTTGCTCTCGTGTACCCTCAGGTCTTTATCTTTATAAGAAAACGGGAGTCAAGTTTTTGATCATTTTGTTGTGCCTACAGTAATGCATGTGTGACCTTTTAAAAAATAGAAAAAGCTTTCAATTTTATTTTTTTTGAATGAGATTCTGTTAATAAACTTGAGTGTTGAGAAGGAGTTCCCAAATGGTATGAGTGGATTCTGAATTATTAGAGCAAGGTCTTTCATGGTTTGCAAATCTTAAGTTGTTTCTTTTGCAAACTTGCGAAGATAGGTTCAGCATTGTGCATGGTATTCTACACTGTCCTGGGGATTCTTTTCACCTTTAGGTGATCATTTTGGCTAGCACAAGATGCCTTTCAGACCTCACCATCATAGAAATTCTCCTCCTAGTGTTTTCATTGCTTCAAAAAGAAATGGATAAAAGAAACCAAAAGTAGAAAAGAGAAGAAACCAAAAGAAAAAAAAGAAAAAAAAAAAGGAAAGGAAAGAAAAGAAATCAACCATAAAGCCAGGGGTAGTTATTATAATGAAATCCAAGCAACTGTGAGGAAATGAACTTTTGTCCGAATCCGGGGAGGCCAATGCAAGGAAGTACCATATTGTAAGAAGAACCAACTTTGAAAATGAGCAAGAGAAAATAAAAGGACATGGATAAGAGAATGGAGAACCAATCTCAAATCAAGACAAAGCTAGTTCCGGTGTTAGGGTAAGGATGACTATTGATCAAATTCACCGCAAAAGTTGTAACGCTATCCTTGAGAGGCTCGCTAGGCTGAAAACCCGAAAGGGTGACCTAGGCAAAAGTTAGAGCATGAAAACTAAGAAATCAAATACATAGAGCTCGCAAGGTTGAAAACTCGGGCGACTTTGGCAAAAGTTAGAGTGCAAAAGAAGAGTGTCAACACCCGAGTGAACCTCAGCCATGAACTACGTTGACCTGATTTGCATTCTTGGGACACGTAGGCAACTTCATCCTGAAGTTCGGTCTCAACCATCCATCTCAATCATCTTGACCCAATAACCTTGCCCAATTCACATCGTTAGCTTCGCATCAATCCATGAGCTACATCGACTATTGCGCATATCATACGTGCGTTGGGTAAGGAAGAACTAGATTGAATCAACAAGTGGAGAAATTTTTAAAACTCAAACTTATCAGTAGAATCTCTAACTTAAGCAACAAAAAGGAATCAAAACTCGGGTTTTGCGAAATTGAGTTCTAATGAGAACATGAGTAATACTAGGGGCACTATGAATGATCAATTACCTTGAGAGTCTTTTTCTGCTTTTGGGTCAATTGTGAGTTCTGTTGTGTCATGTCTAATATTTGTCTCAGTCTGCAGTCTTTATCGAGTCACAATAATGTGTCTGTCGCTCAAAAGCACTCTTCATCAAGTCACCATAGTGTATCTATCGCTTAAAGTTCAACAGAGTGGCATGGTAAAAATTCCATACACGAGTGTTCGCTTCGAACTCAAAAACAAGTCCATGTGTAAAATTCATAAACAAACTGAGAGTGCCCATACAAAGGGCATCGCATTTATAATCATTGCAAAGTATTTGTGAAGAATCCATTACTGCTTTTGAGGGGACTGGAGTAAGTTCTCAACATCCTGGGACAGAAAAGAAGCATGAGTGTGATTGGTTGGCAACTGTTCTAGGATCTGATGATCCCCCTGCATAATGTTGAAAAATGTGGTCAGTGGCTAGACTTTAGGGGCACTTTTTAGTACATCTGATCGGGCCATCCATCGAACAAGTGACATAAACCCAACCGGTGGCCAGTGATTGGACACTAGGGGCAATTTTCAGTACATCTGATCGGTTCATCATTTGAACAAGGGGCATGAACCCAAACTTTCTCCCATTTTGCTAAAGCCATTTGTTGGGCACTTTTCCCTAGATTAGGTAGCTCACCCCCATGGTGATTCTAATATGATTCAGCTTTCGAAAGTTGTCTCCAACCATTTCAAAGCTCTCTTGGGATTACCATCTTCCCTGTGATTAATACATGTGTTTTGGATTATGCATGCATGCTCATACACTCTAGTTGATTTGAACTGTGTGATTGGTTACTCTTGCTCTTGACTTTGTTCTGTACTTAACAGAGTTTCGTCGAGTTGCCTCCCTTTGTGTTACATTTTCAATAAATTATGGCAAGTTGTCTACACTCATTTCATAAGGTACATGATGCACTACTTTGACTATTGCTCATTTCCCTTTGCATACCATGCATCTTTACATTGTATCGCACTGTTTTGTGCACCCTGTATTGCACTGTTTTGTATACCTTGCATCACACTATTTTGTGCATTCATCCCACGCAGCACTATTTTGTGCACCATGCATCGCACTATTTTGTGCACTTTGTATTGCACTGTTTTATGCACCTTAAGTTCACACTATTTTGTGTATCTTGTATCGCACTGTTTTGTGCACTTTGTATAGCACTATTTTATCCACTCTGTATCACACTGTTTTGTGCAACTTGAGTTCGCACTGTTTTGTGCAGTTACCTTGTTTTGCACTGTTTTGTGCATTCCCCCCTACTACACTATTTTGTGCACTTTGAGTTCGCACTATTTTGTGCATTCACTTTGTCCGCACTGTTTTGTGCATTCACTTTGTTCACATTGTTTTGTGCACTTTGAGTTCGCACTGTTTTGTGCACTTTGCATCGCATTGTTTTGTGTACTTTGTATCGCACTATTTTGTGCACCTTCATAGTAATGTTTTGTGCACCTTGCATCGCACTGTTTTGTGCACTTTGAGTTCGCACTGTTTTGTGTACTTTGTATCGCATTGTTTTGTGCACCTTGAGTTTGCACTGTTTTGTACATTCACCCTGTATCGCACTATTTTGTGCATTCCCCCCATCGCATTGTCTTGTGCATCCAAATAGCATTGTCTTGTGCACCCACATAGCATTGTTTTGTGCATTTGTTCACCCCGCACTGTTTTGTGCACCTCACCCGCACTGTCTTGTGCACTCACTGGGTCTAGGAGACCTTAAATCCTCTAAAGGTGCAATTCTTTTGGTGTTTGTCGTGCCCAAACAACTTTAGGCGGTCTGGTATAGCCACTTGACTGTGTTTGTAGTGTGTTCCTAAGAGACCAACTAAGATGGTGGAAACTAGAGTTCGTATGATGATGCCTAGAACGCAAAGGTTCAGAATTTTCGAGACTAAAATCTGGTTTAAATACCTAGGGGTGTATCCTCGGCTTGAAATCTATATGACAGCCCCATAGGTTGAGGTAGCTTGTATGTACCTCAATTTTAGACACTGAACCAACTTAGTCTGTCACCCTGTTAGAGAATAGGAAAAGTTGCAAATATGGCTAGGAAGAAAAGTAGTACATGTGGTTTGGAAACGCAAGATGAAAGAAGAAGTCTTGAAACCAAGAAGAAGAGGATGATCCACATCAGCATAAGGTGAGTCATCACAATTGTCCTAGTAAGGTACTCTCTAAGAGCCATACTTCCTAGCTGCTACATCATATCTATTATTATCTAGTACTTTTACTGTATCATATAACATCTATCGCATGCATCTACCACATTATCCATTACATCCATTACATCAGACCATTTTATCACCAGCATTCCTTCCATGTTAAGCTTAGTTCGGCATGTGTTCATACCTTTCCCTCGTTGAAACATAGTTTTGTCATGTATAAGTACCCATGCTGCGCTAAGGCCAGTATTGAGGTTGTCGGCACCTTTTCTATGTTAGACGTGGTTTGGTTTGTGTCCATACCCTCTCTAGGCAAGACGTAGTTCGGCCTGCGCCCCTTATTCACTTCATCTACTACATTCGTTGCATTGTACTTTTCTTTGTCTTGTTGCATTCAGCATTTAGGATTATTATCTTTACCTAGCAGATCATTCCTCACTTATATCATGCCACCCAATTACTTGTACTCTTTCTCTTTCTACGAAAAACATAGTTTTGCATGTGCTCGCACCCCTTTCATGTTAAAACATGGTTCTGTTGTGTGTAAGCATCCATGCTGCGCTAAGACCAGTATTAAGGATGTAGGCACTTAGCCTGTGTTAGGCGTTGTTTGGCTCGTGCCCACTTCTTTTCTATATAAAACGTAGTTTGATTTGCATCCTCATTCCTTTATGATATTTGTGTGGTACGCACTGCTCGTGGCTTAGATTGCTTACATTATATATCATTTGCATTGTTTCATTACATTGTGTATCATTTGCATCCTGCCCCTGAACTACGCTGGTTTGATTCCTTGCAAAGGGATACCTAGGCAGCTTTCGAGTTCAACCAACTGCATCTACATTTTGCTTGTTTGCCCAAGTCTTACAGCCTCATCAAAATGGGTCGTCTCTGGGCTTTGACATTCACTCCCGTCATTTCATAACTTCGAGCTCTGTCAAAAAGGGGCAACTGTAGACATCCAATTTTTGACCATTTGCAAGACTTAGGCACTTGGTCCGGAGCACTCAATGATGAAGTTACATTGTGTGTGTGATTTGAATTCTCAACGAAGGAATCTAAGTTCAAGCTCTCGAACAATTCCAGACCTTTCATAGTTACACTGTTTGTACCCCAGAATTTTATTTTTGAACATTATGCCACCCTACACTGAGTTTAAAACAGAAGAACAGGGGAGCACATTGAGGACTGGCCGTGTTACATTGGGAGCCGGTCGGCTCTCTTTGGCAAGAAACACTGTGTCTGGGCTGGAGCCCGCCAGCTGTCTATTTTTGAAGATATTTTCGACCTATTTTGCTCAAATTGTATAAATACGAGGTCATATCTCTGTTTTGAGAATTGAACAATTTCTAGAGAGCATATACACACCCTTGAGAGCTCCTCCTTCACAAACAAGCTACCTTTGAGCTAACCTATCCCTCTTGAATCATATCTATACAGCATAAACAACCTTAGATCATCACCTTAGAGCCTTGGTTAAGACTTGTGAATCACAATTCAACCTTGAGAGTGTACCTGAACCAAGTTTGGTTTATAACCAAGAGCTTGTCTTCTTCAAGAGGTATAAGCTTATCACCTTTTCTCTTGCTTTCATTTCTATCTCTTGCTATCTATTTCTTATGTCTTTGTGTCGTTTTGGATCCATTTTAAGTGTTTGAACTTGGGTTTAAAAAGCTACCAAAGGTAGAAAGGTTTAACACATTTTCTTGTACCTTACTTCATAGCTCAAACCTTTGTTTTACACTCTTTTCTTTGGTCTTCAAACCGATTTCAAAGTTTAAAAAAGGGCTAAAACAAATGGTTTGAGGTCTCAACAGTTGAGGGGTTAGCCACCCCTCCTTGTTCTTGTTTACCAGACTTGTTTTCCTTGCTTTTTGTTTAACTTTTTGGGCTCTTCTCATGCACTTTAGGGGTTGTTTTAGGGCTGTGTTAATTTATTTAATTAGTGCATGCTTTGAATATATATCTTGTTGTGTTATAAGTCCTCATATCTTACTTGTTGTGTTGTGTTACACATGCTCTGATAGATTTTCTTTGGTTAATTTTCATGTCAAGAGTATCATTTTAATAAGCAATCTAGCATTCATTTCTGCAACCTCCCTCTTTTCTTCTTTTCTTCTTTTGTTTCAAAGTTATTTCAACCGATTGATGGTTATTTAAAGCATAAAAAGGAAACCTATGCTCAATGGCTTAATCTCTACGGAGGTTCATTGTCAACGGCATGGTCTCTCTTTCATGTTTAGGATCACCTCTCGTTTAACGTTTCTTCTCATTTAGTGGACTTAATTATCATTTTGGACAAATGAATTAAAGAATGGAAGGGACTAAGAAAATTGGCTTAAAATGAACCAACCAACATAAAGAAAATGAGTTATATTGCTTGGGTTTGGTCGGATGTTATGCCGAGTCCATCGTGTCAAGGGTCGTCATACGTCAATTCATGATGTTTTGATGAACCTTGAAGCGACGTCTCTATCTCCCTCTTTGAGCTCACTCCATGATAGGAGGGAGGGATGGTTGTTGTTCATTGTATTCATTGATTTTTGTCCAAAACCATGTCTGAAATCATCAAGCAATCAACTTGCTCATTGATGGTTTTGGAAACGACTTCATTTTTCTCTTGAGGATTTTCCATGCTAGAGAAGAGCAGAAGGGACAAACAGGGCCTAGAAAGGTTCTATTTGCACTATTCTCACCTTAGAGTACAAAAACAGTTTTGACACAAAATTAGGGCACAGCCGGCTCTTTTTGGACCTGGCTAGATCTCATTTGAGGCCGACCAGCTGACCTCCAATGTTTGGTAAATAGAGTGTTTTGCAGAAAGCAGAGGGTAATGACTAAAGGTGAAACAAAGCAAGTCTGGGTAGACAGAGCAGTTTCTGGACACTGTGCATGTGAGCATTGTGCATCCATGCTATTGTTTGATGTTAATCATTGTAATTATTATTGTTATAATTAGTCTTGTTGTAATTATTATTATTGTTTATTTGTAATTGTCATAGCTAGTTAACTTAGATAGCTAGTTCATTTCTCATTATTATCCTTGTAATAAAGTAGTTAGCTAGTTAGTTCTTTAATTCATTCATTCGAATTTGTAATAGTTAGTTTAATTCGGACACTTGGACACTCATTCGGACCCTCTTGCATGAGGGAAAAATATGTAATAAGTTGTATGTTTTCCAACCCCCATTTCTTTCTCTCTTTTATTTACCCGCTTATAATGGTGGCATCATATTTACTTAGCATCTTCCATGAACCTGCATTGACTTGTTTTGCATACCTTGCATACATAAGGGTTCGGTTCATTATTCTAATAACATAGTCATTTATTACTTCCTTGACTACATGCTATATCGCATGTCTTGGATGGACTCATATGCCATGTTATTAACCAAACCTATTAGTAGCATTTTGTATGTGTTGCATTAGTCACGTTGCATATTTAGGGCCATGCATTTTTCTAATTATTTTATCTTCTTTCGCTCGCCACGGAGTACTAGGTGAGCATTTATTGCTTTAGCATATTGCATGCGTGTGATTGTTGCCATGACATCAAAGTATGATTCCATGAGGCTAAGTGCTTGAGCGATATACTTGTTTGAATGCAGGTGAATCAAGGCCACTACTTAAATTGGAATAAATTGATTAATGTACATACAAACTCACTTTTTCAAGTGACGCGTATTCAAAACACATTTTCAAAACAAACATAACATCAATTTGTTCCAAATTTTGTAAAGTGGTCTATACTTGTGTGCATCACCTAGTAAAGTTAGCCTAATAATCGGAACAAGAGCATATAATGTAAATAAGAATCACATCAAGATTAGTAGAGATCAATCTTTGATCGGGCGAGTGGGGTGCTCAATTCATGACCTTCCCCTCTCGTACCTAAGTTCCCGAGCCGAGACACTTTGGTGATGACGGACTAATGGCCTTTGGCACGAGTCATAGGTTTCCTAAATTTTTCAAAAATATTTAGGTGGCGACTCTATAATCTGGCAAAGCAATCCATTTTTGGCATTTTGGAAATCGATTTTCTAAAAGATTTGCCAAATTTGGACTCTTTTGTGTTTATCTCTTTCACATTGCACTTGTGAAATCAGATTCAGAACCACGGGAGTCCGAACTATAGGGCTATCGTATCCGAAAGGAGCATGAAAAGTCAAGCTATAATCATCCGCAGGAAGTGTCATGAAGCACTCACGACGCTTGTCTCTTAAGAACAATCTTGCAGCCCATACATACAACTCATTATCCGAGGACACACCAGGGATGCTTTCTAATTTCGCCAAACATTCTGCAATTGAAGGATATCTTGATGAGGTTTGTGTTGAAGTTACTGAAGATGACCCTACCACATTGACTATAGCCTGTGCTGGTCTTCTCCATCTCAATCTCCAACTTCAGAAACCTCAGCCAAACATTATCCGTAGGAAGTGTCATGAAGCATTCACGACGCTTGTCTCTGAAGAACAATCTTGCAGCCTATACATACAGCTCATCATCCGGGGACACACCAGGGATGTTTTCCAACTTCGCCAAACATTTTGCAATTGAAAGATATTTTGATGAGGTTTGTGTTCAAGTTACTGAAGAGGACTTAACCACGTTGACTATACGATCAAGTGTTTTGTTAAGTAGAACTGCACCAGAAACTTTCTTTTTTGCCTAGCTCTAGTTTGATGAACCATCAGTGTCTGATGGACATTTTTTGTTTAAATTAGAAGGATGAACCACCTCCAAATCAACATCATCATGAAATTCAGCATCATGTGGGGTATGAAATTCCTCCGTGTTAGGCATAACCCCTGAGCTGGGGGTGTATGCCCATTCTCCTGTAGCAGCTGCATCTGAGAATAGTATGCCTAGGTCTTTAGTGAATTACATTGAAATACGCCAAAATTTAGTAGCATCAGGATAGCTCTGCAATAATTACAAAGGAAAATTTAACAATTTGGCCTATTTAAAATTTGGTATGTTAAAAAAAAAAAAAAATATAATATGTACATTAATCAATTCACTCACCTCAAATTTATTGGTCCGCCACTTATCAAATACAAAGATAGCTCCAGTCAATATATCACGGCCTAAGCCTGTCTCACCCCTTAAAAGATTATTCCATAAAAGCCAATCTTTTTTCAAAACATCCCAATGATTTTTCATTTGTACTCATTGGTATGCTTTTCTAGTCATAGTTTTAAACTTTGTTATGACATTTTCCCACGCAACCCTATCTAAGTGTGTACCAGGTTTGTGTCCATCCTTCACTTGCTCAACACATTAGCACAAAAACACCTGATCTAAAAGCCATCTACAATCATTTGAAAAGTAATGCAACTGACAGAACAATACAAATTGTGAGCAAACCCACAAGAAGCAACTTCATGAATGTTAAGGATTGCTCAATCATTTGGTTCTTGACTTTTAGTCCTGCAGTCTCAATGTTTTGATTTTGATTAACCATTCTCTAATTCCTCTGCCTCTCTACCATCATCACAGATTTTAGGGTACACCACCTCCAAAAATGACAATTTCTCGTCTCACAAATGACGTACATTCTCCCTTTAGATAGGTTGTCAGACTCGATAATTCTTATGGCAGCTCTTACACCACAATCACATTTCAAAGTCTCATATTTCAAGTCCAAGGTCTTAGCACTGGAAGAATAGTTACTAGAGGATGACACGCCTTTGCATTAATTAGGAAGAATTGAATCCAAATCCTCTAAAATTGACTGGGAAGTTAATTGTATAATACATTTCATTTGGTCATTTTCTCATTCAACTTTTATGAAAAATGATTGAGATAATACTTGTCACACAACTGTAAGCACACACCTTACATATGAACCCAGAAAAGACCAAAACAATAATATCCATCATCAGAAATGAAGTTAAATAAAAGTTCATCTTCACCCTACACCCATCTCTCGAATTTGTTAATTCCTACACCCATCCTCACCCTTCACAGCATCTAATGAACTAAACATTAATTCATTATCATACCTAAACATTAATTCCTAAACATTTTCATACCAGATTTGTTCAAAATATCACTACAGTCAACATATAACAATTAATTCAAAATATAAACTAAAGTCCATAGTTTGCAATAAGACAGGAATTCATTAATTCATTATAAACTAAAGTCATCTACCATAACAAACAACATAGTTTGAAATGAGACAAAATATAAACATTAATTCATATCACCAATGAACTAACTAAAGTCTATAGTTTGAAATGAGACAGAGGAATTCAATAAAAATACAAAAATAATCAATAACTTGCATATGTTGTGCACTTTGGTCTTAAATTCTCATCAAGACAGTCAAACAAACACCATAACTAGCATATGTTGTGAACAACCAGTTTAGTTGCTAAGACAGTCAAACAAAAACAAACCCACTTATCAGCACACCCAAAATTTTTAACCATTTGGTTAGCACCCAAAAACAAAGAACCCCAACTTCAGTCAGAGAAATGAAATTAAAGAAGAAAAATTTCTGGTAATTAACTTCTTATCAAAACAATCAAAAACAAAACATTGAACTACTTACTTAGTTACTGAAAAAATTAAGACAATTGCAGTGCAAAATTGTCAAGATTTCCTTCAAATTCTCGCCAACCAAATAGAAAATAAACAAATTGAAAGATAGGCAAGAAGAAATACCAAAGAAAGAAAAGAAAAGAAACCTGAATTCCTGGAGAAGAATAGGGATTCTGAGAAGGGAAAGCAAGAACCCTAGAATTTTTTTTCTTGTATTGTTTTGTTTTATTTAAATTCTTGCAAAATATGGAGGGGTATTTGGGGGGTGGGTAAGACTAGGAAGAGAAGGTAACAAAATGTGACGGAGAGTCCTTCGTAAGCCTTGTTTGCTAGAGTATCACACCGTTTCACAGTAATCAGAGAGAAAAGGGAGAGAGAGAGAGAGAGAAGAGAGAGCTCAGTAACAACTCGCACACATAGAGCAACCAAAAACAAAAATCCTAAATCAATGTGTATATATATCTATATAACAAACAAAGGGCATGAAATCTTACATTTTTGGTGCAGATCAACGAAAAACAAGGGTCCAAACTGAACGATCGGCTGCGATCTTGGAGATGTGGAGGAGTTCGTTGTTGATCGCCAAGAGGAAATGAGAAGAGGAGAGGAGAGTGTGAGAGGAGAGGAGCGTGTTAGAGCAACATAGAAGAGGATTTATATAATGGCATTTTCATAATTTTTGAAGTTTTGGAGGGACATTTAAGTCATTTCAGCCCCCCTTACCAGCTGCGTACATCAGTTGTTTCAAATAAGCACCCCCCGAGCTACTTTGATCCCGAAGCTGAAAATACCTTCAAATAAGCTATAATATGATAATTTAAGTTGCACCAAACATAATATTATAGCTTAAATTAAGTTAAAAGCTGAAATAAGCAGTTTTTAAGCTGCACCAAACAGGCACATTATGTGCCCACACGCTTATGACATATATGGGTTATTGGAATCGGTGGGTCTGACATTAAGCAGTTGTCTATACGATTAGCAAGCCATTGATTCACAGATTGAATTCTGTGTATACCATCAAAAGTAGGGTATTTCAAACCTACAAATAATGTAAAGAGAAAGCAATATAAGAAAATTGAAATACGAGGATTACCTTAAATAAATAAATAAGCCTAGATTAGAATAATGGCATAAAAAATGATAGTTATAAATCATTTTGTAGCATGAAAACATCTAAAACGCCATTTGATTATCCATGATTTATTTTGACAAGAGCTATTTGTATTTCAATATTAATGGAACTTTGTAATTTTTTAATATGTAAGTAATTGTATATAGTTAAGAGAATAAGTTGAAAATATTATGGAAAAATGAGTAGTAATATCAAAAAAAAAAATGTAATATAGATTGAAAATGGTAAAGTTGATGAAGACGATAATGATAATTACCTAGTTTAGTGTAAGTGGTAAGCAATTCATGCATTGGGGTGTAAAGATCCACATATTTTAAGGCAGCTTCTGGAAGCTCTACCTTTAGTTTGTTCACCTTTTCTTTGAGTTGTCTATTGTATTCATTGGACATTTCATTCATAAAGGTATAACATTTGTTTTGATCTTAAGTCCTAGGCAATTCCCCAATCAATCTGCTAGCAAATCCGAAACAATCAATTGGGGCTGTGTTATGTATCCAGAATGCCCTTGCCCCTTGTTGATAAAAAACCTGCAATATATAGTAGAAGAATTGTATTCACACATATTGTTATTTTAGGCAATGACCCAAAACAACAATGTCTATACATAAAATTTTAATTTTATCAATTCCAATTGTAATTAAATATAGTACAACTTACTTTCACTGTTGCAGCAAATTTGTTAATTATATTTGGAATTTGAGCTCGAACATCAAGTTTTATTATATAGCAAAGGGTAAGATCATTTTGACCGATATCAAGAGTGTAAAGAGCATCGGGTTTGGGGAGTCTACTTGTATTTGTTTGCTTAGTTGAAAGATAATTGAAACTATCATGTGTCAAATATTAGTGAAACAAACTTTTAATTTGGTAGACAACATTCAATAAAGTAATTATATCAGCATAACATTGTTGTATTTATAAATATGGCCACCGCAATTACCTTGTTTATAAACATCATTACTTTGCAATTTGAGCTCACCAAATTGCTTGATCTGAATTCCAATATCGAAGGGGTTACCATTAGGGTATTGTTGGGGAGTAATAGACGCACCTGGTGATGCAAAGTTGGCACCATATTGAAAATTTGTTGTGTTTAGATTTTGATATGCATTCACATATGGTAGTCTCAAATAATCAGCTGCTTGACATAAAATAACGAGATTAAGTTATGCATTTCTATTTTAAGTAGTGTCTAATTATGATAAATATTCATGCATATACTTGAAACTAGAGTAAAAAAAAATGTTTATATTTTTATACCCATAAATTCTATAAGGAGTCGCCCAACAACAGGATATCTATTAGAGCCTGTAACTGAGTTTGAGTCACCAAAATTGTAAATTCCTGGGAAATTGCAAGGTGGCAAACTAGTCACGTCCATTGCTCCAACATCAATATTGAAAAGTACCAATGGCACTAGGATCTGAATTAGCATCAACATTTTGATGAGCTCTATTGTTTTTCTTTTTGCAAGATTAATTAAGAGAAAATGTTAATACTTCATATGTTTTAGCATATTTTCATGTATTTATAGGAATAGATCCAGAATGCTTAAGAAAATATATTCCATTATTAGAAAAGAACATAGAAAGCATGTCTACGATAGTTATATGCTGTAAGATAACCATTTTTTGCTTTCACTCTCTATTTCAAGCAAGTTTAACTTTGACCATATTGTTGTTATTTTGAGGAAGGAAAATCTAAAATAATACCAATATTCGAACTATTTTTTTTTTCCTTTCATTTTTTTTTTCCGGTTTACCACCAGAAAAAGAAAAAAAAAAGTTTTGATCATGTAAAATATTCATTATAAAGCTTCTAGTGAAAAAAAATAAAAGCTTCAAATCATACATAATAAAAATGTAAACCTCTGTTGTCAAATGTTTGGTTTTATTTGACTTTTATATATGAAATTAATGCTTTGGTTTTGATGTTGTTTGCTGGGTTGTGATGCTTCACTACTTTTTGATGACAACAATGGGAAAAAGAATCACTTTGACATTCTTGTTCTTTTCTACTTCTTGAATTGATGATGTTCCTTAGTAGTCACGCAATTAAATATTTATATCAAATCAACCGCGATCATTTTGATATTCTTTATTGCATGTTTGTAATAAAAAATTTACATTGCAAATCTAATAATTATGAAATAGGAAT
>NW_021026871.1:62822-93136 GCF_004153795.1 Camellia sinensis
AATGCTACAGCTAACATGTATTCAACTTGGAATTGAAAATACAATGCAGTTAGTATGATGCGCCGAGCCCGGTGCATGCAAAACAGATGAATGAATGCAAACATGCTATCATACTGTATGCTAATTGAAACATGCCCTAATCTAACCATCATATGCAGGTAAATAAAAGGGAAGAAAGACGTGGGGTTGGAAGACATACATCACACTCACCCACACTTATTACAACATTGCCCTCACGCAGAGGGTCCGAATAAATATACAGTCCCAAATAAATAATTACAGTCCCAAATAAATACAAAAATCCTAATTAATTTACAAATTAATCTAGGAAAGCTATAAACTGGCATGCAAGCCAGGGACTGCCTTGACTCTGATGAATGATGTATGTTTGGGCTGCCTTGCGCGGAAATCCACTAGGATGCCCCAATTAGCCTCTGTTTTTTCAATTATTCTTGGAAAGCGCGCCAAGCTCCGGAAGTTGCTACTTCTTGATTTGCTGCAACAGAGAGCAGGAAAGGGGCATAGCAATGTATTTTCACAAATGTATGCATGCCTCGATCCTCGTGCCACCAATCACGCATATCGATGCATGATGGCCGATGAGTCGATTTGCATGACTCAATATGGAATGAATGCATGTGAAAACTCAATTAAAACCTAACTCCATCATAGATAATCCGAAGTGTCGGTGACTGGGGGATTGAGACACGTTCCGTCACTCGGAGTACGAAACGTACCTCGTTTCCCGTGTCTGGGCTAATTCCTATCCCAAGCACAATGCAATATGCATGATATGCATGAAATGTAACTAAGATACAACCTAGCATGCACAATGCTATGAAATGGCATACACGATGCACGAGGTAATATGGCATACACAATGCTCTAACACACAACCTAGCATACGCAATGCTATGAGATGAAATGGCATACACAATGCATAAATGGACTTACACTAACATGAGTGGACCTCAGCCACACTCACATAAGAGGCCATAAGATGAAAATGAGACTCTCGAAATGCGTGCGTGCATGCACGCAAACCGAGGACCGACCCTAAGGCACCAAATGCCACTCTAACAAGACATGGCAAGGCATGGAATATGATATGCAAAAATGCAAATTTTAGCGCTAAAATGTGACCCAAAACAGCCCCGAATCATGACAATATAGCACCCGATGCATGAAATGGTCCCGAAATGCAAGATTAAGCGCATGAAATGACTTGTAGCTACATCAAGAATGCATTATTTGATCATGACATGTGAAGACAGATTCAAGGCAGCCCCAAAACAAGCATGTTTCCAGTTTTAGGCAGGGCCAAACAGCAAACACAAATAGGGCTAAACCGATGCGCAAAAATGGCCCTAAATGTGAGATAAAGAAGCAAGCCACAGCTTCTGGCCCAAACAGATGAGGGACCTTCAAAAATGTTGAAGAGGGGCCCAAAATATGATATTTTACAGTTTAAAACAAACCACAAAAACCAACACAGGTATGGCTAAGCTCTCATGCAAGAAATGGTCCAAAAGAGGGACAAAGAAGCAAGTGGTGGTTTCTGGCCTCAAACACAAAGGGGCCCTTCAACAATGTTGAAGAGGGGCCCAAAATATGACCTTTTACAGTTTATGGCTGAGCCAAAAACAGTGCACAAGAATGCTCAAAATGCTATGCAAAGTAAGGCCCAAAAGAGAGATATAACACAAAGTATATAAAGGATGCCTCAAACAGTGAAAGACCCTTAATGAGACATGAAGAGGGGGTCAAAATAAGACCATTTCCAGTTCGGACCAGAGTCCAAAAACAGAAGCACAAGAGGCTAATGAATCATGCAAAAATGGAGCCAAAAAAGGGATATAAAGGCAAGTGGGAGATATAAGCCTCAACCAGCAATGAGCCCTTCAAAAATGTTGAAGAAGGGCTAAAAATAATCCCTTTTACAGTTTATGACATGCCTCAAAACAATTTATACATAGGCCAAAAATACTACACAAGAAAATGGCATACAAGAGGGATAATGAAGCAAGTGCAACAAGGAGGCCTCAAACAGTGAGAGGCCCTTAAAAAAAAGTGAAAAGGAGCTCAAAATAAGCCTAGTTCCAGTTAGGGTCGGAGCCCAAAACAGCAAGCATGTATGTCTAAGAAAGCATGCAAAATATGGAGCAAAAAGGGGGAAATGGAGCTTACCCTTGTAGACCAATCTTTGGCACCCCTTTGGCTTGAGCTGCAGCACTCTTAGGCTCTGGAGAACACCCTCAAACTGCTGGAATGGAGGATGGAAGGGTGGGGCTATGGGTTGATGAAGAAAGGGGTGTAGGACTTGGGAGTTTTTGTGCTTTGAATAGAGAGGGAGAGAGATATAATGCAAAGGGCTTGAGGGGGAATTTTCCAACCCTAATATCAGAGCTGGAGCTTCTATTATATAGGCAAAAATGGGGGGGAAAAGGGGGGAAAATGGAGGGAAAACCAACCAAGTTTCCCTCCAAAATGCAGCCCCTCGGATACAGAAATCTGGGGGGAAAAAGAGGCTGTATCTACACTGTACCTGTTGCAAGGATCATGGCCGGCCGGTTATCTAGGTTGCAGGTGGCCGGCCGGCTACCTCCCATGGCCGGTCGGCCAAGGGTCAAAAGGGTCAATGAGAATTAATGGCCGGCCACCACAGAATGAGAGCCTCTGATGTGTGCACAACACAACCCTGTGGTTAAAAACTGGAAAAAGTGAACCAGGAGAGAGAACAACCCACTTTTCAAAGGGGTTCAAAAGGGTCAACAACAATTACTGGCCGGCCACCAAAAATTGGTGGCCTCCCAGATGTGTACATCACAGATATGGGGTTTAGGGTTCAAGAAAATGGCCCAAGGGTGGTCAACATTGGCTTTGAAGTGAACAAAATCGGGCGACGGAGGGCGATGAAGGGATAAAGTTGGATGACAGTACAATTACTGGCCTCTCACCCTTCTACGGCCTTCCTAGCGATGAAACAGAGGTCCCTGCCAAAATGAACCGAAACCGATGCAAAATGAAGGTTCGGGGGCCGAAATGCGCAGTTCGAGGCCCCGAAAACTGACCGTCAGGCACCGGGAGTGGTGTTCGACCATGAAGTTGGTCTCTCGGACCACAGTGTCCCTTAAAAGGGAGCAAATAAGGTGTATGCCAGAAACCGGAGCAAACGGAGATGGTTAAGCGATCCCGAACCGAGGCACACGGCCAACGACCCCGAAAAACCGAAAACTGGGCTCCAAACGGGCAAAATGGCCTACGACCACGAAACGTAGCCTACGGCCACTGAGAGATGATCTACGAGACCTCTCCCTCCCTTCGGGAAGAGAAAACAGAGAAAATAGAGCCTGGTTCGCAAACCGAGGCAAAGCACAAAAGAGCCCGGAAGTCTGGAGGCAAGGCTCGCAGCCGAGACTCTGAAACTTCTGAGCAGGCACCATATGCAATATCACCGAGTGCTCAACTGGTGATGTCTAAGTTTCAAGGTCGGTCAAAAATGGGGTGTCTACAATACCTTACAACTGTGAACATAAGCTAGTAACTTGTTTGGTGCAGTTGTCGGGTTATGGATTTACGTAGCATAGTAGTATTTGGTAAATAAGTTGTAAATAGCTTTTTTCTATGTAATTGTCACTTTTGCCCTTATGAACATAAAAATTGTAATTGTCATTTTCTTCACTTTAAATTTTGAAAAAGTTATTTCATTAATGGAAGTTGATATAATTAGTGCCTAATTTGGTACATTTTTCCATTACCCTATTTTTTTTTCTTAGGGTAAATTACACTGACAACCCCTGAGGTTTATATTTATTACAGTTCCCTCCTCACCTTTTGAAAATTACATCTTTCTCCTTGAGGATTAAAATTTCATTGCAGATTCCCCCTTCAGAAATTTAATTTTTTTAAATACCAATTTTTCCCTCACTAGGTAAATTACATTGACACCCCTCACATTTTAAATATTATAATCCCCTCCCTTAGGTTTAAAGTAGCATTACCAATTGCCCCATCGGTTAGTATTAGTTGGAAAAAAAATTCATTGAAAAAAAAATTAATTAGAAAAAAAATTTATCTGAATGAATTATTTAAATAATTTTTTTTCCAATTAATTTTTTTTTTCAATGAATTTTTTTTTCCAACCAATACTAACTAAGGGGGCAATTGGTAATGCTACCTTAAACCTTAGGGAGGAGATTGTAATTTCTAAAATGTGAGGGATGTCAATGCAATTTACCCAGTGAGGGAAAAATTGGTATTTAAAAAAATTAAATTGCTGAGAGGGGAATCTATAATAAAACTTTAAACCTCAGGGAGGGAGATATAATTTCTAAAAAGTGAGGGGGAAAACTGTAATAAACATAAACCTCAGGGGTTGTCAGTGTAATTTACCTTTTTTCTTAATATGGAGTTCACAAGGGAACAAGAAAATGTCATTGCAATAAAAATACAATAAATTACTATTAAGGTAATAAAAATAAAACTTCCTAGATATTTAAAGAACTCCTAATTTCGTCTACAAATTGGCATACAAGTATTATGTCTCCTCACTTCCATCTCGTTGTCATCACCTGCAACATGATTTCCAAGGCATGTTTGTTGAGACGAAGATCCTTCCTCTTCATTAGGCACATAATCTGTGAATCTATCATAACAGTCAAATACAATATCGCGGAACTCACTTCGTTGGATGAAATTATGAATTGCCATTGTTGCACAAACAAGTTTGACTTGGGTCGACCACTTGTAGTTTGGTGGGATATCCTTTATCATCGGCCATCTTGCTTTCCAAACCCCAAACGTTCTTTCTATTACACTTCTAAGTGATGAATGTGCTTGGTTGAGTTTTTCTTGTGCATTTTGAGGGGGTTGACCATGTTCAAATTGAGCTAGATGGTATCTTTCTCCTTTGTAAAGTGCAAGATATCCTTTCATGTTTGGATACCTAGCATCCACCAAGTAAAACTCATCTATTTTAAAATCCCAAAATGAAATTAGAGTAAGCAATTATAAATGTAAAAATAAATTTAAAGATGTGAGTGTGGTGTATCTACTGTAGCAATCAAATATAAAACAGTTACCTCCTTCTGGTTTTGGAAAATTATAACTAGGATTCCTAATTGTATCTAAGAAGATCTGAGTATTGTGTGCACTTCCTTCCCATCCTGGCAAGCAAAATGTGAAACACATATCGAAGTCACATGTAGTCATTATGTTTTGAGTCGCATACCCCATTTCCATCTATTAAACAAGGTTGCTTATTTGGAGATATATATGCTTTGATGTGTGTTCCATTAATTGTTCCAATACAATCCTATTACAAAATTTAGAATAAAAATATATTTATTCATTATTAGAAATGTCTTAACAACATTAATTATATGTAACACCCAAGTTCCAGTTGTAGTTAATTATCACCTTGAAATGAGGACAATATCTGTGGTTGCTTCTAATCTATAGATGCACACCATTTCTCAGTTGAGGCCTTACCCAATCAATAGACATCATTGTAACAGCTTTTAACACCAGCTTGAAGTATTTTGAATTTGTCTCTCCAGAATGTTGAAATCTTTCTTGGACATTTCTGTTTTGAATGTCAACACGAACAATATACAACAATATTGCAACCTGCTGTTGAACCAAGACTTTTTGTCCACTTTGAAGGCCATAGTTATTCTAACAAATCGCACGATTGATAAATAACTCTCTTTCCATTCGAAAATTTTCAAATATTCTTGTTCGATTCCCTTCTTGTAATTCTACCATCCACTTCGACCCTGTTAAAGAAGATGTCCTACATGGTTCTTTTATCAAATAATTTGTCGCATATGTCACTACAACTGTTGTCGTCGTCGTTGCTAAGAGCATATTATTATTTTGTTGGGTTTACGATGTGCTACCTTCATCTTCAACATCTTCATCATCATGATCATCATTCCATTCATCGTCACAACTGTTACTTATCTCCAAAATACCTACTCATTTAAAGGCTTCTTATTTACTATTACAATAATGAAATGAACACACAATAGTACAACTATATTTGAAGCAAGAGAGATGAAAACTTGGTGAACCATTTGTTGAGCTTGTATATAATGCATACTAATTTTATTTATAGTTTAGTTTTGTTTATTAATGTATTGTAGTTGTACACTAATTTTGTTTATGAATGTATTTTATTTATATTAATAGGTTCCATAGAATTTTTTTTTTTTTAACAACAACATGTAGATGATTGCGCCAATCTAAGCCTGAATTTGGAACTGTTTAGTCAGATTAAATAATTATCTTATTAACTTTTGTTATTTAAGGAACATTAATTATGGAAAAAGAAGTGATATACAAAATTGTCATAGGTGTATTGCCAATACCATAGATTCCAAACTCTATAACTAAATAAGATATCTTCACACATAATTGGTCACCAAATTACATCTGGGCAACAAACCAATACCTGAAGAATATGAAAAATTACAAACATAACTCAGAGCTTAAAAACGCCAAACCACATTGAAATACATAACTAATGCACTATTGGAATGCAAAGAAATTGATAAAAATTTAAAGGAAAAAAATTATACCTTGAACTTCAAAATTTGAACTATAAAATTTGAACTCCACATATGAACACAACGAACTTGAGCTATGGGAGAGTCGGAGCTGTGAAAAAGAGAACCAAAGCTTTGGGAACTTTGGGTTTGGCACCAATTCAAAGATGACTTATTCACAAGTGTATCTTGAAAAAATGATACCAAAAAAGATATGAAACATCTGTACATATATATATATATATACTTAAAGCCACCTACCATTCATCTTCAACATTCAAATGAATGCCACCAACCATTCAAATGATGGCCAACTAATACAAATTGCATATGAGAATAGTAACAATGACAACCCCCTACTATGGGTAATAATGAATGCCACCTACTATGGGTAACACACTAACCTACAGAAACGACAAAGAAACAGAAAACAACAAAAAACCAAAACAAGTGGAATTACAACAGCACATAATGCCAAACACTAGCACAACAACTCTGCAGAGCAACATGACAACAGCACACAGCTTAACAGCAAATCTACATCAGGCCAGTATGACAGCACTGTAATACAGCAGCAAACAACACCAGCACAGCAGAACAGATGCAACACAGCAAACAAGACAACACAATATAGCAAATAGGACAACACAGAAAATAAATACAGCACAGCAAGCAGATGCAGTACAGCAATCAAACCAGCAAAGCACATAGCAGCTTAGCCACACCAGCAACCCAGACCAACAAAACACAGACCAACAATTCAGACCAGCTCAGCCATACTAGTAGAGCAACCAAGCAGGCAAGATAGCAGACCAATATCAAATCAGGCTATATGAGAGGGAAGGTAAACAAATCAGGGAACATGGGACCTTAACATAGAAAGAGGGAGATGCCATGAATCCAAAAACTAAGCATTAGCACCATTCTCCTTGAACTTGTTTACAGATAACAACCTAAATCTCACAAAAGATTCAACCTTTCTCACAATAACAGTAGCTGGAGAACAACTAGATGAAAATATCCTAGCATTTCTCTCTTGTCAAAGACAGTAAACAAAGCAAGTAAACACCAATCTCTTAATAGTGGTAGCCAAAGACCATTCACCTACCATTTAACTAATCATGACAGCCACCAAATAATTGAAACTTCCAGCACATTACTCATAAATAAAAGTGCAACATAATAAAAGTCCAGCATACTCATAAATAAAATTAATAAAAGTCCAAATAAAGGTCCAACATACCAATCCAGAAGTAAAGGTCAAATAACAGTCCAAATAAAGGTCTTAAACATGAAATAATAATAAAATTTAGTATGAATAATAAGACTGCCATACATCCAAAAGTAATTAGCCACGATAGCCTGTGCTGGTCTTCTCCATCTCAATCTCCAACTTCAGAAATCTCAACCGAACTTCATCCGTAGGAAATGTCATGAAGCACTCACGACGTTTGTTTCTTAAGAACAATCCTGCAGCCCATACATATAGCTCATTATCCAAGGACACACCAGAGATGCTTTCCAACTTCACCAAATAGTATGCAATTGAAGGATATCTTGATGAGGTTTGTGTTGAAGTTACTGAAGATGACTCAACCACATTGACTATACGATCAAGTGTCTTGTTAAGTAGAACTGCACCAGAAACTTTCTTTTTTGCCTTGCTCTTGTTTGATGAACCATCAGTGTTTGATAGACGTTTTTTGTTTAAATCAGAAAGATGTACCACCTCCAAATCAACATCATTATGAAATTCAGCATCATGTGGGATATGAAATTCCTCCCCAGTCTCATCAGTGTTAGGCATCACCTCTAAGCTAGGGGTGTATGCCCATTCTCCTGTAGCAGCTGCATCTGAGAATAGTATGTCTAGGTGTTCCATGAATTGCAACGACATACGTCGAAATTTAGCAGCATCAAGATACCTCTACAACAATTACAAAGGAAAATTTAACAATTTGATAAAGGTCTTAAACATGAAATAATAATAAAATTTAGTATGAATAATAAGACTGCCATACATCCAAAAGTAATTAGCCACGATAGCCTGTGCTGGTCTTCTCCATCATAATCTCCAACTTCAAAAACCTCAGCCGAACATCATCCGCAGGAAGTGTCATGAAGCACTCACAACGTTTGTCTCTTAAGAACAATCTTGCAACCTATACATACAACTCATCATCTGGGGACATACCAGGGATGTTTTCCAACTTCGCCAAACATTCTGCAATTGAAGGATATCTTGATGAGGTTTGTGTTGAAGTTACTGAAGATGACTCAACCACATTGACTATATGATCAAGTGTCTTGTTAAGTAGAACTACACCAGAAGCTTTCTTTTTTGCCTTGCTCTTGTTTGATGAACCATCAGTGTTTGATAGACGTTTTTTGTTTAAATCAGAAAGATGAACCACCTCCAAATCAACATCATTATGAAATTCAGCATCATGTGGGATATGAAATTCCTCCCCAGTCTCATCAGTGTTAGGCATCACCTCTGAGCTAGGGGTGTATGCCCATTCTCCTGTAGCAGCTGCATCTGAGAATAGTATGTCTAGGTGTTCCATGAATTGCAATGGCATACGCCGAAATTTAGTAGCATCAGGATACCTCTACAACAATTACAAAGGAAAATTTAACAATTTGACCTATTTAAAATTTGGAATGTTAAAAAAATAATTAAAAAAATTAAAAATAATTAAAAAAAAAAAAACAGAATATGTACATTAATCAATTCACCTGTCTCCAATTTCTTGGTCCACCACTCATCAGATGCAGAGATAGCTCCAGTTAATGTATCACGGCTTAAGCCTGTCTCACCCCTTAAAAGATTATTCCATAAAAGCCAATCTTTTTTCAAAACATCTCAATGATTTTTCATTTGTACTCATTGGTATGCTTTTCCAGTCATAGTTTTAAACTTAGTTATCACATTTTCTTACCCAACCCTATCTAAGTGTGTACTAAGTCTGTGTCCAGCCTTCACTTGCTCAACACAAAGGTTAATAAAAATTTCATTTGATTTTGCATCCCAATGAGTCTTAACGGATGGAACTTGAGAGAATTGTCCCTTGTTCTTCGTATTTTCAGATTATGTTTCCTCTTTTGTACTCATTCTATGAAAGAAAAAAATTCTTTAACACATATTCATTCATCATTGCTTGCATTAAAACATAAGATTAGTACAAAATAACCATACATGGCAACTAGGATAGACATATCAACATTCATTGGGTACACAACTTAACATAAAAACACCTGATCTAAAAACCATCTACAATCATTCGAAAAGTAATGCAACTGACAGAACAATACAAATTGTGAGCAAACCCACAAGAAACTGCTTCATGAATGTTAAGGATTGCTCAAGCATTTGGTTCTTGACTTAATGTTTAGATTTTGATAAACCATTCTCTCATTCCTTTGTCTCTCTACCATCATCACAGATTTTGGGATACACCACCTCCAAAATCGACAATTTCTCTTCTCACAAATGACATACAGTCTCCCTTTAGATGGCTTGTCAGACTTGGTAACCCTTATGGCAGCTCTTACATCACAATCACATTTCAAAGCCTCATACCTCAAGTTCAAGGTCTCAACACTGGAAGAATAGTTACTAGAGAATGGCATGCCTCTGCATTAATTAGGAAGAATTGAATCCAAATCCTCTAAAATTGATTGGGAAGTTAATTGTATAATACATTTCATTTGGTTATTTTCTCATTCAACTTTTATGAAAGATGATTGAAATGATACTTGTCACACAACTATAAGCACACACCTTACATATGAACCAAGAAAAGACCAAAACAATAACACCCATCATCAGAAATGAAGTTAAAAGAAGTTAAATTAAAGTTCATCTTCACCCTACATCCATCTCTCGAATTTATTAATTCCTACACCCGTCATCACCCTTCACAACATCTAATGAACTAAACATTAATTCATTATCATACCTAAAAATTAATTCATTATCATACCAAATTTGTTCAAAATATCACTACAGTCAACATATAAACATTAATTCAAAATATCAAATAAAGTCCATAGTTTGAAATGAGACAGGAATTCATTAATTCATTATAAACTAAAGTCATCATACTAGAACAAACAACATAGTTTGAAATGATACAAAATATAAACATTAATTCATATCATCAATGAACTAACTAAAGTCCATAGTTTGAAATGAGACAAAGGAATTCAATAAAAATACATAAATAATCAATAACTAACATATGTTATGCACTTTGGTCATAAATTCCCATCAAGACAATCAAGCAAACACCATAACTAGCATATGCTGTGAACAACTAGTTTAGTTTAAAAGACAGCCAAACAAAAACAAACCCACTTATCAGCACACCCATAATTTTTAACGATTTGGTTGGCACCCAAAAACAAAGAACCCTAACTTGAGTTAGAGAAATGTAATTAAAGAAGCAAAATTTTTGGTAATTAACTTCTCATCAGAACAATCAAAAACAAAACATTGAACTACCCACTTTGTTACTGAACAAATTAAAACAATTGCAGTGCAAAATTGTCAAGATTTCCTTCAAATTTTCGCCAACCAAACAGCAAATAAACAAATTGAAAGATAGACAAGAAGAAATACCAAAGAAAGAAAAAAAAAAAAGAAACCTGAATTCCCGGAGAAGAATAGGGATTCCGAGAAAGGAAAGCAAGAACCCTAGAATTTTTTTTCTTGTATTGTTTTGTTTTGTTTAAACTCTTGCAAAATATAGAGGGCATTTAGGGGGTGGGTAAGACTAGGAAGAGAAGGTAACAAAATGTGACGGAGAGCCCTTCGCAAGACTTGTTTGCTAGAGTATCACACCATTTCATAGTAATCAGATGCACCATTTCAAAGTAATTAGAGAGAGAATGGAAAGAGAGAGAGAGAGAGAGAGAGAGAGAGAGAGAGAGAAAGAGAGCTCAGTAACAACTCGTACACACAGAGCAACCAAAAACAAAAACCCTAAATTGATGTGTGTGTATATATATATCTATATATAACAAACAAAGGGCATGAAATCTTACCTTTTTGGTGCAGATCAACGGAAAAAAAGGGCCCAAACTGAATGATTGGCTACGATCTTGGAGATATTTGTGTGTTCATTGTCTATCGCCAGAGAGGAAAGGAGAAGAGGAGAGGAGAGTATGAGAGGAGAGGAGCGTGTTAGGGAAACATAGAAGGGGGTTTATATAATGGTATTTTCGTAATTTTTGAAGTTTTGGAGGGGTATTTAAGTCATTTTAGTCCCCCTACCAACTACGCGCATAAGTTGTTTCAAATAAACACCCCTCGAGCTGCTTTGGCCCCGAAGCTGAAAATAGCTTCAAATAAGCTATAATATGATAATTTAAGTTGCAACAAACACAGTATTATAGCTCAAATTAAGTTAAAAGCTGAAATAAACAGCTTTTAAGCTGCGCCAAACAGGCAATGCCAACAAGCTCCTCCACATTAGGCTGACAAGCTTTAAACATACATTCATTCCTTAATTTCCACACAAACCAGAGCATTGCCATGGGTACAAGCTTCCAAATCTTAAGCATAAGCTTTTTAAATTTAGCACCCAACCACCAGAGAAGTAGTCCCTCTAAATTAGTAGGAGTGACCATAATGGCATTCCACTACTGCAATAGGCATGACCATACTTTCCAAATCACAAGATAGAGTAAAAAAACATGTTTCACATCTTCAGGCTCATTCTTATAAAAGGGGCACACATTTACCATACTCTATTTAGAATCCCAATACTCTGTAGATTCCCTGTAGTTTCAGACTCTCTCTCCATGCCAACCAACTAAGGAATTGTGCTCTTGGAGGGGCCACATTACACCAGTTCAATTTAGAAATAAATAGACTAGGCCTTTTATGATTGTCAAACTAGTTCCTAACTTTAGCAATAATGAATTGACCTGAAGATGATGCATTCCATGTTAATGAATCTTGGTGACCCAAAATTAGCCTTGGAGGTGCACCTAATAAGTCTAACAATCTTCCCAACTCCTCCTTCTCCCCTCAAGCAAATAATTGCCTTCTAAATTCAACTTCCACTCCCTTCCGTTGTCCCTTGAAGTGTCCCTTTGTTGCACACACATACTGATTGTTTCTTCTTTTTCAATAGAAAATCTAAACAGCTTGGAAAATTCCTCTTTTAGTACTACATCCTTTAGCCACTTGTCCAACAAGAAATTTATTTTGCTTCCATCTCCTATCACAATCTTAGTATTGGTTACAACAAAGTTAAGCAAGTTTGGATTGGAGACTGCCACTGCCAGTATATCTCTCTACATATAAGACTCATTTCCTCTTTATTCCATAGTTGGTAGCCATCTACAACCCACTCATCCATACAATACTTTCTTCTACAGTGCCTCATCTTCAACACCATACCTCCACCACCACTTGGCTAGTAACTGATTATTAACTTCCTTAGTCAATTTGATGCCCAACCCACCTTGATCGTTCCTTTTAGTAACCTCCAACCAATTAACTAAATGCACCTTTCTTTTTAACTCTGTACTTCCCTATAACTTTGTCAATTTTTGTGGCCACACTCTTAGGTAATTTGAAAATAAACATACAATAGATAGGCAAACTAGATAGCACAAAATTAATTAAGGTGAGCCTACTTGCGAATGACAGCAACCTTCTTTTCCACATTGCTAGCTCTGACCTAATATTTTCCATCACAGTTGACATGTCTTTCTTCCTCTAGGATTTGGCCCAAGTGGTAGCCCCAAGTAATTGATAGGTAGCTTCTGACTCAGACGGTGTAACTAAGATGCAAACCTCGGAGTTACCTTATCACTTATCCCAACACCATGAACCACACTTTTGTGGAAAATTATCTTCAAGCTGGACATCACTTCAAAGCACCTATAGAACTCTTTTATATATACAATCTCCTCCCCTTCCACTTCACAAAAGATTATTATATCATCTGCAAATTGGAGGTGTGACAACCTCAGCCCTAATTGCCCTACCACAACCTCTTTTATTAGCCTAGATCCTTTGCTCTTTCCAGTAACATATTCAATCCTTCTGATACTATATTAAATAGGAATGGGGATAAAGGGTCACCTTGTCTTAATCCCTTCATAGGATTGAACGCATCAATAAGAGACCCACTGACAAGTATTGAAATCCTAATTATGGATACGCATGTGTTTATCCATCCCAACCACCTCTTCTTTAATCCAAAGCAAGTAAACATAGAAAATAAGTACTCCTAATTAATTGAGTCACTGAAAAATTTAAAAATCCTCGAGATATTGATTCGTGATTATGTTTTAATTTTAAATGGTGATTATCAATCCCAATCAAACAATCAACAACAAATCGACACAGCGATTTAACGTGAAAAAAATCACAGTTGGAGCACCTCCAATTGAGACAAAAAATCACAGGTCAAAGTCACAAAACAATCCACTAAGAAGACAAAAAAGAATTACACACAAGTACCCTCAGTTATCTAACGAATCCACGTCTGAATTGAATCAAATCTGATGTGTCTCTTCCACCACTGTCTGCACCTCAGAATTGCCTTACCTAATGTTAAATCCACAATGTCAATGTTGAATCCATGACTATGAGCCATACTGGAATCCACCAAAACTTCAGGCCCAAGTTCTCTGGAATCCACCGAGGAAAAGTTCTCTTTTTTGTGAATGAAATAATAAAAACAAACCTCTTGATGATGTCAATATAAAACTCGTAGATCCATTGATCACTCTTAAATCATCAAGGAAACTAATATATAAACACCCTCTAATATTGAAAACCTTAGTAGCTCTCTTCTTTGAGAATTTGGACGAGTTCAACCCTAAAAATAGCAAACGACACACTTTATACTAAACAGAGTTGGGATGACCACTCGAGCACACACTTTACTACTCGAGCAGTGTGACTAAAAGTCGGTGCTCACATATAGGCCAATTTCTCGAGTGCAACATCCACTGCTCGAGTGGTAAAACTTGTCTCCCAGAAGTGCAGACAAAGGCAAAATACTTGATAAACCACTTCACCACTCCAGCGCACAAATGACCGCTCGAGCGTCGAACAACTTTGACTTTGGAGGTGCTTCTTCTCAACCCCGTTCAGGCGCTGTCCCAGAGTCGCCAGCAGGCGTTGTCCCTAGACCCCTATGAGCTGACCAAGCAACTCGATCCTCGTACATAGTTAACGAAGTGGCAAATAAAGAATGCTCAAGATACATGATGTCAATATAAAATCCTCTACACAAGTACAATTTGGGTTGGATTCACATCTAAACACTCACAGCCTCACTGCAATAAAAGAGCAAAAAATTATAATTAAAAAAAGTTTTGTCAAATAGGATTACCAATTATAAAAACCTAACAACAAGCTTTCTCAAAATCTAGCTTTAACATAACTAATAATAACGCAAAACACACATATAATTGGAGTTATATAT
This sequence comes from Camellia sinensis, assembly GCF_004153795.1. NCBI lineage: Eukaryota > Viridiplantae > Streptophyta > Magnoliopsida > Ericales > Theaceae > Camellia > Camellia sinensis. Next base: position 77,827 of record NW_021026871.1, read on the forward strand.
TTTTATTTCTATTGCAAAACAAACATGGATAAGAGGGAATTATGTATGTCACTAATTCAGCTAGATAACCAATCTTACACTAATCTCATGGATTGTTAATCCCCTTACTGTTAATCCTGCTAATCAAACTGTTAGGATATCCAATAGAGAGAGAGAGAGAGAGAGAGAGAGAGAGAATATTATATTATGTATATATTCAATATTATTTTGAATAATTATGTAATAATGTACACAAAACTCCTTTATATAAGAGGATAGAAACCTAAGTATGGTAATTCTAAATATGATAATGAATATAATATGGTATGTATGATAGACAAAATATATAGTTACTATATTTAACAACCCCCTCTCAAACTCAAGTAGGGATACCAACTTGAGTTTGGGGAGAGAAATTAAAACATGAAATAAAACTAAAAAATAAAATAAAAGGCAAATAGATTGCAAAATACGAATGGGAATGCAAGGGCACTTGAGGTAGATTAGAGGGCAGAGCAAATACTGAGAGATAGTTTATGGTCGTGTTGGACAGTTGTAGGAACTGGCTGAAACTAATGCTGGGACAGTTTAAGGTCATGCCGAGCCGTTATAGGAACCGACCGGAATCAATGTCAAGACAGTTTAAGGGCTCATGCTAGATAGTTGTAAGAAAGCAATAGATGTTGAACCAGCAGACATGGCACACATGTAACTTATGACATGGTGTTGAACGGTGATGGCAACAAATGACATTGTGCTCTAGGGGGTGACTTATGAGAAAAGGACGCTAAGGAGCGGCTTAACTGATGCGCCACATGGGACAGCTTAGGGAGTGTTCACAAAGGGCGACTTGGATTGTGCACCAAGAGGACGACTTAGGTGGTGCGCCACATGGGGTGGCTTAGAGAGTGCGCCAAGGGGGCGGCTTAGGTAGTGCGCCAAGAGAGATAGCTTAGGAAGTGCGCCAAGGGCGCGATTTGGATGGTTTGAATGGTGTACAACCACACTCACCATGATATAGGTATAATACCCCCCCTCTCCCCCATAATCTCAAATAAGTCTAAAGATAGAAACCTATTTGAGGATGAAGTAGAGGGAAAGATAGAGTGGAGCAGAAGCACAAAAAAAAAAAAAAAAAAGATTGCGATTAAAAAAATAAATATGAAAGAGATATTTGGAATAGAAATAAATCAGTTGACAGAAGAAGAGATAACCATGAAACGATACTGAAAGGAAAATATGGTAGCAGAATGGGTTGAGATCCAACGGGTGGCTAAGGCAAGGTTGCTGCCCGCCGGTAAAAAAAAAAACACCAATAGCTTAACCTATAACCTGATACCATGTTAGGATATCTAATAGACAGAGAAAAAGAGAATATTATATTATGTATATATTCAATATTATGTTGAATAATAATGTAACAATGTATACAAAGCTCTTTTATATAAGAGGATAGAAAACTAAGTAGAGTAATTTTAAATATGATAATGAGTATAATATGATATGTATGATAGAGAGAATATATAATTACTATATTTAACAAAACCCTTTTGTGCCCGATTAACACATTGCCAGTCAAGAAATTAATCATTACCCTATGTGTAAGTATTTGCTAGCTTGGATAATTTTAAAGCAACCATGCTTCCTACACCCAGTGGGGGTCGCGCCCCCAGTGACGTGGCGTGTCCCCACTGGTCGAAAATCAAAAAAAAAAAAAAAAAAAAAAAAAACTATTTTTTTCCTTCCAACCCCCAGCTGACACCTCACTGGGTGTCACCCCCAGCTGGGGGTAGGAAGCATTTTTCATTTTAAAATTGCCTAGCAATAAATCCTAGATAAACTACAAGATGGGTTGCGTTAATCTAGATTGGAGGGCAGCTGTACAAAAGAAAACACAACATAGGGAAGCAGTCTTCTTTGCACATCATACTTAGTGGAAATGGTTCATTATGTACTAAAGGCGCAATAGTGATTGTTGTGCCTCAATTTGAGATACATTATGAGCTTATTTTTATGATTTGAACCGTTGGTTTTGTAGGATTTGTTGAGTACTTCATTCTTATTAAGAATCATATTGATTGGATATCAATAACTATATGATCAAATTGCATATTTTTTATGTTATTTCTCCACAAAAAAAAAAAAAAAAAAAAAAAAAAAAAAAACTTATTGTTTATTTTATTGGTTATCGATCATATAATTATTGATATTCGATTAATATGATTTTTTGGTAGAGATGAAGTACCCAATAAACTCTACAAAATGAACGTTCAAATCATAAAAACAAGACTATAATGCATCTCAAATTGAGGTACAATAGTTTCCTATACGAAATTTTCTGGCTACATCCCCACCAGGTATTTCACCATTGTCATTTGGCTAGCTTGGAATGGGGGTTCAAGTCTCTATCATTTACGTGCGGAAATCACCTCCGTTGTACGGAACTTATTATTTCGTGTCTAGTGATGAAATTTGGTAAGAAATCAATAGATTGTTTCAATTAAGCAACAAGATAGGAATATACCCCCAGATAGTATTTTTGTACGTATTGCAAGATACACCAGATTTTTGCTGGGAATTGGGAAGGCAATGGTGGTCATTCATAAATAACTAAGAGGAAATTGCTAATCAGTGGTAAGAACAAAAAAAAATTACAAACTCATAAAAAAAACTTATAATTTTAATTATTAAAGTTAGTAAATTTTATTATTGATTTGAAATTTATTTTGAAAACCTGCATTGATTTATAATTCCCCCAATAACTAATCTTATAGTATATTCCTCTTACGAGATTAATTAGATTTGTCCAATTCAACCCACTAGTCTCTGCCACATAGTTCCTTAATTTTCAATTCATTCAAAATTTAAGTCTGTGTTAAAAAATAAGAATTACCATATTTGTTTTGGTATCTCGAGTTCACTTCTTATAGAGAGAAATTTGATACTTTCTCTATTATGGGAGTTGTATATAACGAGTTGTTGAGTTTCGACTTGGTAATTGATTGTTAGGTAGGCTTTACTGACTTTCTAACTATTGTGAATTAATAATTTGTTTGATAATATAAGCAAAGCATCCTTTCAAGAACTTTCACATAATCAATTTCTTAGACTTGTTTAACCGATTTTTGTCTAATAAATTATAAGCAAAAATTATATCAAATAGTTTGACATAGACTCTCAAAATAAAATAAATTATAAGAAGCTCAGATAAGTTGTACCCAATAACCCTACTGTGATTAGCTTATGCTTACAACTTATAAGACACAAATTAAAAATAAATAAATTACCAAGAAGTTGGAAAATAATTTTTAAAATTTTCACTTTAAGTTATTAATTTTTAAATTACAATAAACTTTTGGTTCTATGTGAATTAAAGATAAAAGTAAGAATATAATTGGGTAAATAAGTAGAGCATTGGAAAACCTTCCATTGAATTTTATTTCATTCCCATCATATTTAAAAAAAAAATAACAAAAAACAAACAATAATATAATTATGTGAAAGATCAATCAACCATGTCCAAGGTTTTATTAATCAAAGCTGCATGTAAAAGCAGACCGCAAACATGAACAATAACTAGGTCATGGACCACCAGCAGGCTCTTCGTAGTTGCCATCCTCTGGATCAGCATTCTTCATATCAGCCTCTTTAAGCTTTGTTTTCATATTCATATTCGTATTCATCACCGTCATGTCTGTTTCAGCAAGACCAATGTCATATGTTAGAGTATTTTTATTTATTTATTATTTTATCTAATTGTTTTTAATTTAAAAAATAATAATTTGATATGAACTATTCCAATCTTTTCATCAAATTTTTATCAATATCTTTTTGAAATTCTCCTCTTTTTTTAAATTTCTCTTTTCATTAAAATTTGATGGAAAAAAAAAATCATCTCCAAGGTTTTTATCTTCTAAACTTTTCATCAAATTCAAATTTGATGAATTCTCAATTTAATAAAAATATGTTTCTCCCTTAATTTGATGAACATTTAATAAAAGATTTAAAGATCATTTTTGAATACTTTTTCATTAAAGTTAAATTTAACTAAATTAGAAATTAAAAAATAGAGATGCTCTTACACCAAATTAGGATTCATAATTATCCAACCTCTTTCATCCGTGTTATATGTGAGTTGTGTTTCCCTTGCAATCTACATCTAAAGAATTAGATTGTTTCCATGCAAGATTTGGACTGCACCAGCTTAATTTCGATTAGTTGGCTAGTCATAGGTCTCACTTTAATAATTTGAAACATTAATTTTTAAAATTTGTGTTTTTAGATCATTCATGTATATACAAATTGATTTGATAATTGTAATCAGATAATTTTAATTTTTTTTATTGAAATATCAAAAAAAAAAATTAGTACTTTTTTTTTTTCATATTTCAATAAGTTTTCAAACTCAAACAATAACTTTTGAAATAATTTATTTTTCACATTCTACATATCTACATTTTTTTTTTGAAAATATTTATATAAAAAAAATGAACAATAAGAAAATATGTGAGTTTGTGTGTGTTTAGAGCCAAAACTAAAATATTTGTTAAAAAGCCAAAAATCATTTTCAATTAAATTTTGCTAATGGTCTAAATTGAAATTATTATTAAAAATGAAAAACTCATTTAAAAGTACTTCAAGACCCCAACTAATAATAATAATAATAATAATAATAATAATGATAATCCATGTATAATGGATTAATTGAGCGGGTTTGAAATTTAAAAAACTTTCTAGAGTTAGGATAACTCTATTAATCCTGATATATATCATGTTGGGGTTAAGTAGACATGTGGTTGTGTTTGAAGAAGCTCTCCAAACACATTTCTACCCATTATTCTAAGTGTTGTTTGTTTAGAGTTTTCAAAAATTAATTACACACCCACTTTTGAAAACTCTTTTCAAGGCGGGAAAATTTGGGCTAACCGGTCGTCTTCCTGGACGTCTGGCCGGTTGACTGAAACAATGTTAATATTTTTAATTTTTTTTTTTTTACAATTGGCATCTATTATTTTTTATATTTTAAATAAAAAAATCCGGAATTTTTTAAAATTTTTTATGAGTTTTGAATATAATTTTGAGTTGTGTGTTTGGTTATGAGTTGTAAGTTTTTGTATCAAATATCATATGTCACATCAAAAATTCCCCGCTTAATTTAAAACTCTTTTGAAAACTCATTCACCAAACAAATTTTACACACTCAAATCATAATTCTAAAACTCACAAACTCAAAATACAACTTTATTCTCAAATCATATTCAGAAAACACTACCAAATGCTGTGCAATTCAACTCAATATGACCCTAGCTCGCCTATACAAAATATATTTAGTAAACAATGCACCTAACCAATATAGAATATAATTTTTTAATGAAATTTGATATTCTTTTAATAATTAAATTTTAATAGTTAGTTTAAAATTATTGAACTATTTTTGGTTTAATAGAAATTGTTTTATAGAGTTCAAATAAATATGATGAATTTTTTTATTTCATAATATTTTGCATTTTAAAAAAAAAAATTCATTTCGTGCATAGCATGAGTTTGTTGCTAGTAGATATATCCGTAAAGTGATTTTTCGTATGAGAGAATATAGGAGCTTTAAAGTATTAATAAAAATTTTACAAATTATTTCATTTTTAAAGTTCATAAATACACATGGCGTAAAACTATTGATTCATCTAAATATATCTATAATTTTAAAATTTTAAAATCTTTATATAGTAATAACAAATTAATCATAACTTTTAGCCATATCTAAGTCACATTAAATTTAAAATTTGAGAATCTATTCCAAAGGAAATTTTAATAATAAATAACCCTATTAACATAGCAATTCTTTAACATGGATTGCCCAGTAATTTAGAAAATTATAAATACTTACTTGTTAGAATTTTTTATTTGATAAAATTAACTAAAAAATGAAATTTAAATTGTTTTTCTTATACAATAATGAAATTTATTAAATTATTAATTTAAATATATTTTTTAAAATTATTAAAAATTGTTAATTTGCTTAATGATTTATTAATAAAATGGAGTCATTTGTTATGAAATTAAAAACTTCAAAGGGTAGGATGTAATTTTGCGAACTATAGGAAGCAATTCGTATGTTTAAACATACGAATTGTTTAAACATATCTCAAGAGGTAAATTTATAATGTAATTTTTTTTTTTTTTTTTTCGTGTCAAAATAAACATAAATTGCATTTTGCATGTTAAAATTAATAAAAGGAGAGGGGGAAAAAAAAATGGAAAACATAAGAGAGGCAGACTCACCAGCAACTAGAAAGTGGGAAGTCCCAGCTAGTTCCCTTGAAGCCACTTGATGAAAAGGCAGTAGAAGCATAACAATCAACATTGCATCCAAAACAGCTAATAAAATCTTCCTACAACCCATTTTTTGGAATAGACAGGAAATATGTTTTGGGATCCATATTTATAATCCGAAATCTATGGTGGTTGGCTCTCAATTGTCAAACGAATCAAATGACTTTTCTCATAAGAAGAACTTAAATCAACAATAGAATTTTAAAAAAATATTTCTTGTCCATTACTCCTAAGAAATTGTTGACTCGTCTGAATAACATTTAAAGATAACAGAGAAATGAGAGGCGAGATATAACGCACCAAAAACTACCCAAGACTAAACTTTGATACCATGTTAAAGTATCTAACTCAAAATTAATTAACAATGTGTGAAGGAGCCTCTCAAATATATTAATTAAGTTTAGATAACTTAGAATGACGATATGATAACAGTCTAATAGTAGATGTGTGTTTACTCAATGATATACATAATGTGGTCATTTTGTTTCACTACAACATTTTCTTAGTTTAGTGACATTTCAAAGTGCCACAAAACTATTCTTCTAATGACATTTTTTGGTCTTGTGGCATTTTGAATTTGGAGCTGAAGTAAGCTTCTTATTGACACCGGCTCCAGTTTATAGTACCATCTAACGGCCAACGGTCCCAAGCTACTTGGAAACATTCGACACATGAGGGCTTCGTTATCAGCATGCAATGTCATCGCTTGTTTGTAATGACGAATATGGTCGATGGGATCCGATTTTCCGTCATACAGGGTGAACGGTGGTGCTTTGAACTTTTTAAGCAGCACAACCCTTGCAATCTATCGTACGAAAGGGTCATGCCTGTCTTCTTCATCTGAATCATCACTTTCTTTCCCTCGCCTGTGCCTTACGTACGGACTCCTTTCGGATGAGCTAGCTCCTGGGATGGTGAGTCAGAGTCGCTGCCATTACCGTGTTTCTGAAGTCGACGTCGTCGATCGTCCTTTTTTCCTGGGGATCGACCCCGATCAAGACATGCGGTCTGTTGGGATTTGGCTACCTTCAAGGCCAATTCGTTACATAAACGCTCGTTACCGGCCACCATATCTTCAAGGCGTTGCTTATTTCGTTTCGGTTGATCCATGATCGTTTGTATAGTCTCCTGCATTGAGGTTGAGGGTGAGGTTTGAGCTACTGAGTTGAAATTCAGGGCCCGTCTTGCGGCGATATTCTCTGGTCCAAGCATGTTTCTTGGAGTAACATCATCTCTTGGTGTAACATTGTCAACAACGAGCGAAGGATCATCTGTTATGCTTGCCATGAACGTACTTGAGTATTCCCACAGATGGCACCAATTGTAGAGAGGTGGTTTGGAAATACTCCTGAATTCAGTCTGACGTCCCTGATCATTTGATCATTACCTGAAAAAGGGATGAACACTCCGGTCGGAAATGCCGGAATTAATTGTACGGGGAGGAAATAATTCTCCTCGTATAATCCTGTTGACCAAGTCCACGCTCCTCCGTACGACGTCGCTTTGTCACCTGAAAACACAAACGTGAGCTAGCCGGCGGGTGTGTGCCGGAAACCTCTCCGATGCCTAAGTCAGAAAACTTGACAAATAGACAAAGCTCTAAGTTTTCAGAAAGGTTGTGTTCAATTACCTCCTCCAAGGTGATGCTTGTGAGCTTTTATAAGTTTCATATGGCACAATCCTAGTAGGACTTGTATTTCTCCATGCAGAGTCCTCCTAGGATTCAAACTCCTAAGGATAATGCTTATCCTTTTACACCCTCCCCCACTGCTTAAACCAAGTGGGATGGTTTTCTTTATGGCCGAACTTCCTTTTGACCGAAATAAACCTTGGCTATACCGAGCCACAGAGGGCCGAACTATCCTTAGCTCGGTCCTCTCCTCCAACTCTTTACTTCGGCTGCCCTGTTCAACCTTGATGCGCTTAGATCAAACTTCCAAGTAACAAGTTCTGACCGACCTAACCATTGTAAGTCACGACCGGACTAACTCTGAGATCGGCCTAACTGTGAGTTGCCTCCAGACCGGAGTAGTTTTACTCTTTCTTGGGCCGAAGTAACTTTGTCTTCCCAAGGCCGGAGTAGCTTTACATCCATGAGCCGAAGTAACATTTACTTCTCCCAGCCGGAGTAACATTGCTCTCTGGGCCGGAGTATCCTTTACGGCCTTCTTACTTAGTCCTTCGCGTTTTGGGCCTCAAAGCCCAACTTGCAGCTCGGCCCAATTTTTCCCAAAAATTACATTTAAAGATTACAGAGAAATGAGAGGCGAGATATAACGCACCAAAAACTATCCAAGACTAAACTTTGATACCATGTTAAAGTATCTAACTCAAAATTAATTAGCAATGTGTGGAGGAGCCTCTCAAATATATTAATTAAGTTTAGATAACTTAGAATGATGATATGAGAACAGTCTAGTAGTAGATGTGTGTTTACTCAATGATATACATAATGTGGTCATTTTGTTTATATTTTTCTTGAAAAATTGTCACATCCTTTGCTATTTATTATTGGGTGGATACTGGCTACATGATGTTTTCAATCACTAATAATAAGAATCAAGAATTAGGAAAAAAAAAATGTCAAAAAAGTAGTGTAAGATCAAAATTCATTCAAAATGCAAGTTTCATCATACCAGTACTGATTTAAACTAAATATTGTTTTTGTGAGTTTATTTATTATTATTATTATTATTATTATTATTATTATTATTATTTAATCATTAGATAACTTGTCAACATTGGATAACTTGTCAATTTGTTTAATTGACCGATTGATAGTCAACAATAATCAAAGGTGAGGACGCTACTATGCTTTGGTTAATGTAATATACATAATGCATGTTTGATATGGTAATAGTTGAAATTTTTGCTACACATGAAAAACGTGTTAAGAATTTGACAACCCCGTGAAATTATGCACTACTAAAAATTTAAAATTAACTGACCCAAAAAATAATGTAATTATTAAGAAGTTATAATTGATAAAAACTTCACACCAATGGGGCCACATATTTTTTGGTCTAAGATTTAATATTTTTGAGGAACGGCCATCGATAGTGGCCAACAACGGTGGTCGATAACCGTGGCTGGTGAAGGTGAGACGGGCAGGTAGATGACACTGCATAAATATATGAATAGATAGATAATCCGTGTACAAATAAGTGATATTTGGATATATAGTTTAACAAATAGGTAATACATGTATAAATAGGTGACATTTGAATAAATAAATAAATAGATAAACTTTAGACAGATAGGTGTCATTTTAGATATATCAATATCTTTTTGGCTCAAAAAATTTTAAACTTAGACCTGTTAAATCAAAAATTTTAAAAATGAATCTCTAGCCTAATGCTCATTCCATGACGCAAATAGTTACCCTAATATTTAAAAATTATAAAAATCGATTTATAACATAGAAAATCAAGGTTTATTAGTTACGGTTAAGTCCCATACATGAGCACACTACCAGTTTAAAGGCCACCGTCAGTTTTATGACCTATACAGTCCTTTTTCAAATTACTTTACGGATAATTTCTATTTACACCACAAATCTAACTATTTACATCCTCAAGAATTCAAAATTTTTACTTTATCTTTTTACAATTTTTATAATTTTTATTCCTATAGCATTCACTCTTCTTCTTACACCCAAAATCTAAAAACCCTAATTCCTTCCACCATCACCTCCGGCCACTATTACGCCACCCCTTGCCTCTACAGTCACCACTACATCCACTATAGTATTTTTGGTTTAGACCTGACCCGTTATATGTTTTAAATCCGGGTTTCATTGTCATATACGGTTATTCATGTCTTGTTTTTCCCCTTATATCTCTTTGAATTTGACTTTTGAGAGGTGTTGATTGCGTTTAAGACAGGTTGGTAACTTGTTTTTCAAACTGTTATTGCCTAGAATTTTGCTGCTACGCTCGAGCATCACTTCTTGTCCTCGAGCGGTCTTCATGAACTCTCATTACTTTTGCAGGTCTGCAAAACTATTGGGAAGTGGTATTCTTGTGCTCGAGCGGCCCTTATTGCGCTTGAGCGTTGGCTTTCTGTCTGAAAAACTACTGGAAGTTTGTATTTCACGCTTGAGCGACAACTTTTTGCGCTCGAGCGGTCACATCTGTTGTGTCTTATGTTCAAGCGTCACTTCTTGTGCTCGAACGGTTTGCGTGTATATCAGTCTGTAAAAGTCACTTTTCACATCACTTTTACATTTCACTCTCTCTCTAAACATTCCAAAAACCCTATATCTAGACACTCTCTCTAAAACTTACCCTCTCTCGACAAAAACACGAAGAACTAGTGATTTATTCATCCTACTCTCTTTGTTAAAAAGGTAGAACACTCTGTGGGCTCTCTTTTTATCCGAACAAAAGTAGGTTTCAGCTTCTTTGAGGTTTCTTCACTATCTCCTTGGTTTTCTAGTTTCGAGGTAGGGATTCTCTACACCTTTTTAATGATTTTTAACTTAGCTATTTGTTTTTATAAAACAATCTTATGATTTTGGAAGATTTTGGACAAACCAAGGGGTCTTGGTTTAAAATCAAAAAAGGGTTTTTAAATGGATGTATTGAAAATGGTTGTGGGAGTGGAAATGAGGTTTAGTTGTAATCAAATTATTGGTTTAGATCCTCGAAATATGTTTTGGAAGAAAATGACATTTTGACAAAAATGTCTCAAATGTTTATTTTGTATAAATAAATGAAACTGAAGTTGAAATTGTGAAATTGGATTGGTATTGATGAGGATGGTAGAGTTTGATATGTATTATCACTCACCTTTTGAAATTTAGAAAGTTTATCTTTATGAAATATTAATTATCTGTTTAGAAATATATTTGGGCTATCGGTGGAGGATAGCTATAATTGTTGTAAAAATTGCATATGAATTAGGAGAATTGAAGCTATTTTCTTATTCATTTACATTGAGCATTATCTCACACATATACATTGAAAATGTTACTGTTTTGAGGAAATTGGTGAATTTGGGAAAGGAATTATTTTTATATCAAATAAGTTAGCCTGTGCATTATGGGTGAAAGTCCCGAAAATCGCGTGTACACACGAGTGCCGATCCCACAGACAAAATTTTCATAAAATAGAAATACTAGTGCTTATATAGCCTACGTTTACATGGGTCCCAGTTTATGATTTTTGGGAAAAGTTGTATTGTTTTGAAATTCCTAGAGTGTGATTCACTGCCCTATTTTTTATTGTAAAAGAAATGATTTATGAACCATGATATTAAATTGGGCATTGCATGGTTTTGGAAAGAGACATAAAAATGTTTTGTCACGAGCATTACATATGCATTCACCTTATAGCTTTGTTAAGATTCATATATTGTGATGGATTATTTCTACTGGGCTTTGGCTCACCCTAAGTGGGAAAAACATTTCAGGTGCTGATGATATGCCTCCGCCAAGACAATAGCTTTGGAGGACTTGGAGCGACAGTTTCTTTTGTGTATTTATTGTATTTATTTTATACAAGCCAAGGACTTAAATTGTATTGAACTTAAATCCACTTTTGTTATAACCAAGTATTGTCTTAGAAAGTTGTAAGCCCTTAGGGCATTTCTTATCTGTTTAACTTCCATTCTTTTTCTTTTGTTCCCCATATATTCTATAGATTCAGCGCCAGGCATTATGAATGTATACCACATATGTTTTTCTTTTGTAAACTCAATTGGATTTAATGGAAGATAATTACTTTATTGTTGTTGTCGTTTATTGATATTGTGGATGGATTGTTGTAATTAATTCGGGACGTTATAACCACTATCTCACCACCATGACCATCACCATCATCACAACCACCACCTTCACAACTCCTTACCACCTCAACCACCACTCCCTCAGTTGTCTCACCTAGGGTTGTTTGCAGTGCGGTTCGGTGCGGTTTGAGGCTAAAAGAGAAACTATGTGGCAGGTGGCAGTTTGCAAATAATTAAATTGTGGTTTGAGCAATTTGGGGTAGTTTCAATTTGCTAGTTGATTGAAAAATATTCTTAAACAATTATCAAACATTTGCATAATATATAACACTAATTTGCATAATATTTTTCATATATATAATACAACTAATTTTACATAATATTTTATATATATATAATCTTAAATCTCTTTCACACTCATTTTTACTTTGATATTTCATTAAAGGTTAAGAAAAATATATGTATTAACCATAGCGGAGCGGAGCAGTTTCGAAGGCGAGTTACAAATTTCAAAGTTTAATCTGCGGTTAAGTGATTGATCAGTGCGGAGTGGTGCGGTTTTAGTAGATTGGGTGGCATTTTACACAGCCGTAATCTCATCACTGTGACCAACACCTTCGTAGATCCTCGCTGCCGCAGCCATCCCTTTTGCAACACTCCCACCTTCGGTACCTTTGTCACCGCCTCTAGCCACAAGTGACCATCCTTTTACCGCCTCTAACCACCACGACCCTTTGTTCCTGTCTCAAGTGTCACGACCCAAACTCGCCCCTATAGATTTAGCATCGTAACCGGCCAGTAATCCTTGGATTACCGAAGGCCTCTGTACAGATTAACAAAATTAAGGGGCTAGCAAAAGCAAATACATGAATATAGTTGTCCATTGAGCTGCGCTGACTTATATGAAACAGAGTATTTAAGACTTTACATACATATCCGATAGTCAACCACACAATATACCCACACACAATACAGTATCTTAAGTATAGCCAACATAATCAAATCCAGTCTCATACATATACAGAATCAACAGGACTGAACACAGGACACTTCGGGAACCTCTATGTGAGGCGCAATGGTTGGCATACAACAGAAACACAGTTCCAGACAAAAGCCTTCGGGCTCGATATCCAGAATGCCCACCTATATATACATATATACAAACAATGAGCTAAAGCCTAGTGAATAACAACAGAGTAAAGGATTTAATGAATGATGTCCCTCATAGAGTTAGAAATCAAATTCTTATCAGAAACAGATTCATATACATATTCGTAATCATTTCCATATTCAGATTTTACCTATAATCATACGTGGTACATCCCTTAGCGTTAACAAATCCGATGGCCCATAAAGGGACGGCTTTGAAGGCATTCTGATGACTCATGTGCACAGAGACGTTTCTGATGACCCATGAAGGGACCTGATGACCCATAAAAGGACGCATATCATATGATGCTAAGGATGCCACGAATAACTTTCAGAATTTTGGACTTCATTTCAAATATAACATGGCATTTCAGAGAACTAATTACTTCGTATCATAATATTCAGAAAATACTTAACATTAAACATAACTTTACAAAGTTATTACTCACAGATGATTGGTAGCCCTAACTAGATGGTAAGGCCGCCCTTCACTTGTTCTGAGGCGCGTGACCTACATGAACACACATACGAACACACACTTGAAACACACGTTCGAATCGTACATAACATATGTTGTTTGCTCTTAGTGTGTTTCTAACCCTTAATCCTCATTACTATGGCTTAAGTAAGGCTTAGGAATGCCTAAGATGCAATGAGGATGCCAAAGCATGCATTGGGACACTTAGGCAAAATTTCTGAAAATGAGGTCCCCGCTCGAGCGTAGCTTTCCTCGCTCGAGCGGACATGTAAAATGAGAGGGGTCGCTCGAGCGTGACTTCCTTCGCTCGAGCGACTTGCAAACTTGGAAAAAGTACTGGTTGGTCGTAAGCCACGCTCGAGCTACAACTCCCACGATCGAGCGGATCGACAACATGCAAAGGGTTCGCTCGAGCGTCCAAGTGGTCGCTCGAGCAGAGAGCTCATGTCTGAAAAAAAAAATACTGAGAGCTCGTATCCTCCGCTCGAGCGCAGGTTTCCTCGCTCAAGCGAACTGTAAAATTCTGGGTCTCTCAAAATAGAGCTTGAGCTTAAAAATGTGATTTCCATGGCTATACTCATGCATGGCTTGTTTTTAATGCTCGAAAACCTTTCTAAAACATGAACACTTATCCATGAAACACTTGGTTGTTTACAAATCTTTTGCTCGAAGCTCATGAATTACCAATTTGAACTCAAAAACTCTTGATGGAAGATTTTCAAACTATGTTCTTGATTTTCTTAAAACATGCAAATGATGACCAACAACCCTATGAATTCTGAAACTATGAACATGCCCTAAAACTTACATGCATGCAAGGACTTCAAAACCCAAACTTAAGATAGTTAAAATCAGAGGTGTTCTACCATGAATACATATGCAAATCATTTACATGCCCAAAGACCCACTTCTCTTGCTAATTTCATGAAATTGGTCCAAGATGAGTTGAAATCGTGATGCATGGAAGTTAACTTGCAGAGGATAACGCTAAGGACTCTTACCTAGAGCTTGATTTCAGAAGTGTTGGGTGAATCTTCCTAGTTTCCGTCATCTTCTTAACATCTTGAGCTCACTCTCTCACTCTCTAGCTAACTCCCTTCTCTAACACAAGGGACCAAATGAGCAAATTCTTACATCCTTTACTCAGCCGAAAATACATGACACACCCCTCACTTTGAGCACAAATACACATGCACACACATGCAACCTCTACCAACACATACACACACACACACACAAGGTTTTAATTTCCTACACTCAATACTACAAAAATTCCTCAACACATTATACACTAAATCACATCTTGGATCATTAGTTAGGATTAGATTAGGCACCAATCATGCATTATTTAAATCAACATAAGTAACCTTAATTTATTCAGATTGACACGAAATTCAATTAATCCAAAATGATCCCCACCAAGGCTTGACTTAATCATAGCGAAATTTATTTTTATTTTTTTTTAAACCGAATTAATTTTTAATAAAATTTGCCATGGTGTTCTAAAAATTCCAAATAACACACTAATGTAACTAATTCCGATTTCAGATGCCGATAAGGCTTTCAAACTTTATATTAAAGCAGATTTCTAGATAGATATTCCACCAGTAAACAAATAGGAAAGCCCAAAGTCATGCAAATCACATA
>NW_021026871.1:93161-111551 GCF_004153795.1 Camellia sinensis
AGAGTAAAGGATTTAATGAATGATGTCCATCACAGAGTTAGAAATCAAATTCTTATCAGAAACAGATTCATATACATATTTGTAATCATTTCCATATTCAGATTTTGCATATAATCATACATGGTACATCCCTTAGCGTTAACAAATCCGATGGCCCATAAAGGGACGGCCTTGAAGGCATTCTGATGACTTATGTGCACAGAGACGTTTCTGATGACCCATTAAGGGACCTGATGACCCATGAAGGGACCTGATGACCCATAAAGGGACACATATCATATGATGCTAAGGATGCCACGAATAACTTTCAGAATTTTGGACAACCATTCATTTATTTCAAACATAGTATGGCATTTCAGAGAACTAATTACTTCGTATCATAATATTCAAAAAATACTTAACATTAAACATAACTTTACAAGGTTATTACTCATAGATGATTGGTAGCCCTAACTAGATGGTAAGGCGGCCCTTCACTTGTTCTAAGGCGCGTGACCTACATGAACACACATACGAACACACATTTGAAACACAAGTTCGAATCGTACATAATTTATGTCGTTTGCTCTTAGTGTGTTTCTAACCCTTAATCCTCATTACTATGGCTTAAGTAAGGCTTAGGAATGCCTAAGATGCAATGAGGATGCCAAAACATGCATTGGGACACTTAGGCAAAATTTCTGAAAATAAGGTCCCCGCTCGAGCGTAGCTTTCCTCGCTTGAGCGGACATGCAAAATGAGAGGGGTCGCTCGAGCGTGACTTCCTTCGCTCGAGCGACCTGCAAACTTGGAAAAAGTACTGGTTGGTTGTAATCCACACTCGAGCTACAACTCCCATGCTCAAGCGGATCGACAACATGCAAAGGGTTCGCTCGACCGTCCAAGTGGTTGCTCGAGCGGAGAGCTCATGTCTGAAAAAAAAAATACTGAGAGCTCGCATCCTCCGCTCGAGCGCAGGTTTCCTCACTCGAGCGGACTGTAAAATTCTGGGTTTTTCAAAACAGAGCTTGAGCTTAAAAATGTGATTTCCATGGCTATACTCATGCCTGGCTTGTTTTTAATGCTCGAAAACCTTTCTAAAACATGAACACTTGGTTGTTTACAAATTCTTTTGCTCGAAGCTCATGAATTGACCAATTTGAACTCAAAAACTCTTGCATGGAAGATTTTCAAACTATGTTCTTGATTTTCTTAAAACATGCAAATGATGACCAACAACCTTATGAATTCTGAAACTATGAACATGCCCAAAACTTACATGCATGCAAGGACTTCAAAACCCAAACTTAAGATAGTAAAATCAGAGGTGTTCTACCATGAATACATATGCAAATCATTTACATGCCCAAAGACCCACTTCTCTTGCTAATTTCATGAAATTGGTCCCAAGATGAGTTGAAATCGTGATGCATGGAAGTTAACTTGCAGAGGATAACGCTAAGGACTCTTACCTAGAGCTTGATTTCAGAAGTGTGGGGTGAATCTTCCTAGTTTTCGTCCTCTTCTTCAACATCTTGAGCTCACTCTCTCACTGTCTAGCTATACTCCCCTTCTCTAACACAAGGGACCAAATGAGCAAATTCTTACATTCCTTTACTCAGCCGAAAATACATGACACACCCCTCACTTTGAGCACAAATACACGTGCACACACATGCAACCTTCCAACACATACACACACAAAGGGTTTTAATTCCCCACACTCAATACTACAAAAATGCCTCAACACATTATACACTAAATCACATCTTGGATCATTAGTAGGATTAGATTAGGCACCAATCATGCATTATTTATATCAAACATAAGTAACCTTAATTTATTCAGATTGACACGAAATTCAATTAATCCAAAATGATCCCCACCAAGGCTTGACTTAATCACATGCGACACATTTATTTTTATTTTTTTTAAACCGAATTAATTTTTAATAAAATTTGCCATGGTGTTCTAAAAATTCCAAATAACACGCTAATGTAACTAATTCCGATTTCAGATGCCGATAAGGCTTTCAATCTTTATATTAAAGCAGATTTCTAGACAGATGTTTCCACCAGTAATAGATAGAAAGCCAAAGGTTATGTAAATTACATAATATACCCATAATTTATCTTATTCACTTAATTAGCATCCTTAATTACTGATTAGTGGCTGATTACGGATCGGGGTTGTTATATCGAGTCTTTGTATTCTTTTATGGGGTTCTCTCTCTTTCTCTCTCGTGCTTTGAGTGGAAATATGGTTAAAAGACTAGGTCGTAGTGGCGAGGCAGTGTTGGGTCGTGGAGGCGGCATTCTAGGTTGGCTATTGTTAGAGAGGAATTGAGGGTAGCGGGGGTGAGGCGAAGTGGGGTTGGGCGGAGGAGATGGGTGGTAGTAGAGAGATATGAGCGTTGGTGGGTTGGTGGAGGTGGTGGTGACAGGACAAGGGTGTAATGAAAATTTAGGCTCCGTTTGGTAAGCATCTAAAAATATAGTTCTACCCATTGATTTGAGTGTGTCGTTTGTTTGGAGCTTTCAAATCATAATTCTACACCAATTTCTCAAAACTTAATTCAAAACATAATCATTACTTTTCAAAACTCATAACCAAATACATAATTCAAAACTCTTTTCAAAACTCAATTCAAATCAATATTTTAATTTTTTAAATATTTTAAAAATATTTTAATTTTGTTAAGATTTTAAATATTTTAATATTTAAATATGTTATTTTTTAATTTTTTGAATATTTTAAAATATTTTAATTTCAAAATATTGCGATTTTAATTTTTTAAAATTTAAAATATTTTATAAAAATAAATTCAAACTCTATTTGATAAAAATATTTTTAAATATTTTAATTTTGTTGTTATGTATTTGGTTACGATTTGAATGTAGAGTTGTGAAAGTAGTATGGAGTTTCGAGTTATGTGATTGGTTATGAGTTTTAAAAATAATTTCTTAATTGAGTTTTGTTTTATGTGTTTAGTTACGATTTGAGTATAGAGTTATTTTAAAATTTAAAATATTAACATTTTACATTATTTAAATTTTTACGATTTAAATTTTTTGAATATTTATTTTAATTTTTTACTTATTAAATTTTTTAGATTATTTAAATTATTTAAATATTTATGATTTAAATTTTTTGAAAATTTCTTTTGAAAAAAAATTATTTCCTTTGTAGTATTTTCAATTAAAAAATTGATTAATGTTATTTTTTGTTAATAATAATTTTTTTAAATTGAATTTTAAAAAGAGTTTGGTTATGAGTGTTGATCAGAATTTTCAATAGTATGAAAGTAGTGTGTTTTGTTATGGGTTATAATAATTTGAATTAAGTTTTGAAAACTCTTTCCAAAACTCATAACAAAATAAATTTTCTTACTTCACATGTGAAATCAAACTTTCAAAACTCAATTCCACACTCAATTCAACACTCTATTCAAAAACCATAACCAAACAAATTTTCTACACTCAAATCATAATTCCACAACTTACAAACTCAAAATATAACTCATACTCTCAAATCACATTTACAAAACTCTACCAAACGCAACCTTAGTTTCCAAAATTTGGAGATGGAAGGTCTTTTTGGTAATTTTATAGAGAAATAGAAATCTAATGAAAATAAAATAAGGAGGAAAATCCCCTCCAGTCTCAATTTTGGACTAGAAGGTGTTGTTTCGACCCATGGAGGCCCACAACGGGCCCTAGTTTAATGATCTGAACCATTCATTTTGTCAGGTACTTTCTGTATTTCATCCACATAAAAAATTAGATTGATCTGATAACTATAACTTATTTAATTTATTGTATTTTTAACCAATTTATTTTTTGTATTTTTAAAAATAAATCATATATTTTTTTAGTTAAAAACGCGATAAATTAAATAAGTTACAATTATCAGATCGACTTAATTTTTTGTGTAGATAAAATATTCAAAGTACCAGACAAAATGAATAGTTGGGATCAAATTGGGGCCTCTAGTGGACCCCACAGCCCCAAATAATGCCTTCTAATTTAAAATCTGAGCCGAAAGGAATCCTCCTCCTAAAATAAAATAAAGGACTTTGCTACAGACCCCCACTGGGGGTCGACCCCCAGTGAGGTGGCAGCGTGCCATTCGTTCAAATCACAAAAAAAAAAAAAAAAATTTTGACCAATAAGAAGCCTCCGTACATGACCCTAGTGACCCCACTGGGTTCTTAGGCATTTTTGTAAAATAAAAGCGTGTAAAGATTTGAAAATATAGTGCAAGTAGAATTACACTTATTTTTCTTTGCTTGGGCGATATTACCCTTAGGCGACTTTCCAAATGCAAGAATACAAAATGCACCCACCCTCCTTGAGTGACACGATAATGTCAATTAATTTTTATATTTTTAAATTTTTTGTGCTCTAAATATTAAATAATAATGTTAACCAAATAAATAAATTATTAATAAAATATCAACTAGACACAATATTAAATTTGACGTCAAATGGTGGAATCCACATGCAAACCTTGGTAACTGATCATTTTCTCAATTTGAAAAAACTAAGAAATTTGAATAAATTCCACAATTTTATCCCAATTTTTTAGTTATGGGATGAAATTTACATTTTTTTTTTCCTTACAGTTACTCATATTTTTAGGTTAGGTATAAAATTCCCTAGTTTTGTAAGAAAATTTTCAGTTTCTCTAAACTAAGTAATTCCTCAAATTTTTTTTTTAATTTTGAATTATACGCAAAACATATTGGATGATATTTCATTAATTATTTCATCTTAATTTTTGGTTTTGGGATTATTTTTTTTATTTTTGGGTGATGAAATTTCATTGTTTCATCCAAATTTTCGATTTTGGGATGAAAATATTTTAGTTTGGGTGATAATATTTCTTTGTTTCATCCTAATTATAAGTGTATAATTTCAAAAATTTTGTATTAAATTTATTGGTTTAAGCAACTAAGAAATAAATTAGTACGAAAAGGCTACATTACACATTCATAAGAAAAGTTATCAATTTCTATGGTATTAGTTAGGAAACGCTATGGTATAATTTTTTTTTTCTTCAATGGATAAGAATAGTTGCAAATATGAGAGATATTTCATTAAATAGATTATTAGCCCAATAATAGTTACAAAGTCAACAAATACTAGGACTGGATATAGGATAATCCGAACTGCAGAAACCGCCCAACCCAATCCGAACCGCATACAAATGGATTGTTTCGAGTGTAGAGTAGGGTCGGGTGCGATTTAACTTATTCATTCATTACGAGTTGCGGACAGGTTGCGCGTTTCACCTGCACTCATAAGCGCCCGCCTGCACTAAACATTTTTTTTTAAAAAAAAAACCTGGAACGAAAAAAAAAATCAAGGCAAAAAAAAAAAAAAAAAAAACTGGAATTTGCATGCTTTAATCGTTAATGTTGGTACAAATTTAATTCCTAGGCAGAATAATCAATTTGACAAAGCTGAGCCTGAGATCTTGGGTGAGAAGAGATCTATTTTTTTTTATTATTATTAATGCTGGTTCAAATGAACACTTCTTTATAATATACAGTACCTACCCCAGTATTCTTTCCTTCTTTTTTCTTTTTTTTGCTTCTTTTTTTTTATTTTTATTTTTTTATTCTACTTATCTTCTAAATGCAAAAAAACATAATTATATATAGAAGTAACATTAGGGAAAGTCCTCTCTATTTATCAGTATATATGTTTATGTAATTTCATTTCCCTTATATTTTTCATTGTCTTAGAGAAATTGAAGATCCATATACACATACATAATATATACTCACAATTGTTGTGTTTTTAATTTTATGAGTTTCACTTCATTAATTATTGATGTTCTAAAGTAATGGAAAAAAATATACCCAAGTTTTGCTTTATAAAGAAAATTTTCAATTCGCAAACCGCCCGCATATCCATGAATCCTATCCGTATAAACCACAACCCACACTGCAAGCGGTTATAAATTCAATTTTTCATAAATCGCAGATATACAGACCAGTCCAAACCACAAACCGAACCGTCCAAAACCAATCCGCAACCACTCTAACAAATACCAAGCCTAACAA
Source organism: Camellia sinensis (assembly GCF_004153795.1). Classification (NCBI taxonomy): domain Eukaryota; kingdom Viridiplantae; phylum Streptophyta; class Magnoliopsida; order Ericales; family Theaceae; genus Camellia; species Camellia sinensis. The sequence continues at coordinate 99,211 of NW_021026871.1, forward strand.
TCAATCACTAATCCCAAAGTAAGCCTAACAACTATTGCTAACTTACATGCAACCCATGTAAGGGGGTGAAATAAACTACAATATTAATCACCTCTCCGTACAAGTTGAATCAGCAATCTCACAGTACAAAGTGAGGCTATATATTAGATTAAATACTCTAATTTGTTATGGTATAATTACAAAGGGCACAACATATAAAAAAAATATAACGAACTGTTATAGTAGTGTTATAATAACAAAATATTACGAACCAATGTGAATTTTTTTTTGTTACAGATTACTGTGGCATAATTATTAAAGTTTTACATGCACATTTTACAAGTGTATAATTTTTTTCCCAAATAATATATATATATATATATATGTATATATATATTGTGTATTATAGAATTCTTCTACTATATATATGTGTTAGTTGGGTTATTTTATAATACACATTGCTTTTTGAGATATATCATATATAAATTATGATATTTGTAATGTTAATACCACAAATGTCATAATTAAATTAGGTTTAAATCATAACTAAAAAAAAACACACTAAGTTAAAACTAAACACAACTTGAGGTGAAATCAAAAGTCTTTTTGATCGTAATCAAAATAATAATAACAATAAATCATAATTAATATGACAATAAATCATAATTAATATGACAATAAATCATAAAAATCTCTTCTATCATAACTAAAATAAAAACATTAAAATTCATAACTAAATCATAATTAATATCACAAAAAATCATAATTAAATTATTATCAAATACACATAAGTCCTAAAATTTTACCATACAATAATGACATATTGCCCTTCCGAAATGATTACAAGCCCAATTGCTTCTATTGAAGCTAGGCATACGACCCACATTCCCCTCTATTGATTTACACAAATAAATATACCCAAATAAACCGTAAGTTTTAATACCAATTGTTAGGGAAAATGTATAATTCCCTACAAGTAAATCAATCAATGGGAATAAAAACTAATACGAAAAAATTAAATCAAAGGCAACACAAGAATTTTTACGTGGTTCCCTCAATATAAGGTACGTCCACGAGATCGAAATCCGATTCCACTATCAACCAAATAAGTTCCAAACGATTACAAACGAGACACGAATGGTCTCACAAAAAACACCCTTAGGTAAATTCCAAATAATCACAAATAAACAAAGAGGAAAGACCTCACCAAATAGATGAACCAAAATTGTACAAGACCCAAAATAATCATCCAAATTAATTCCACCGAAGTAGCCGAATAAGCACCAACCCTTGAAAACCAATGAATTCTTCCAGCACACTCACCGAATTGAATCTATATGATGACAAAATTGCTATCCTCTGCTCCGGAAGAAACAATTCAATATCAAACTGTAGCCTCTGCTATTAGTTCACCAATTCCGAAACTGTGTGTTACACCAAAAAACCACGCCACACATATATATATATATATAATTAAATCTTAGGTTTTGTAATCAAACCCTAATTGTTATCAAATTGGATTAGGTCTCCACAAATTAAATATAAATATATAAAAATATATTAAATTAATACTAAACCAAATTAAACTCTTTTTCCAAAATCAATTGGGTCCCACACTCCAATAAGGAGGTATACCCAACAATTCTCCCCCTACCGACTTAGTGGAGACATCAACCATACCCGCCAAAGTTCGACACTTCAAATGGTTGTCCCTCGACAAAGTCTTAGTCAACATATCCGAAATATTATCATCCATGTGAACCTTTTCGAGTTGCAACAATTTCGAATCTAACACATCACGAATCCAATGGTATCTCACATCAATGTGTTTCGATCTCAAATGAAAAGTAGAATTTTTGCTCAAGTGAATAGCACTTTAACTATCACAATAAAGCACATACGTTTCTTGCTTTAAACCCAACTCTTACAAAAATTTCTTCAACCATAACTCTTCTTTGCAAGCTTCTGTAATGGCAATAAATTCAGCTTCAGTAGTTGAGAGAGCAACACATTTTTGTAATTTAGATTGCCATGCCACAGCTCCCCCTGTAAAAGTCATCAAATACCCCGAAGTAGATTTCCTAGAATCAACATCACCAGCCATGTCAGAATCTGTGAACCCATCAAGCATCGGCTTACCATCCCCAAAACACAAACACACCTTCGAAGTCCCTCGAAGATATCTTAGAATCCAATTTACCGCTGCCCAATGCTCTTTACCCGGATTAGAGAGAAGCCGACTCACCATACCAACGGCGTGTGCAATATCCGGCCTTGTACAAACCATGGCGTACATCAAAGAACCAACTGCTGAAGCATAAGGAACTTTCAACTTCTCTTCTTTGTCTTTTCCACTTGTAGGACATTGATTCGAACTAAGCTTGAAGTGACCTGAACTTTATTTATTTATTTTTATTTTTGGTTTCAAAAATCAAAATAAATTGGTCCAAATTTTTTCCCTTCACCCAAACAGTTCCTAACACACCCGAACGGGTTTGAACCTTTTGAATCTTTCTCGGACAGATCTGGAACTATCCAAACAGTTCAAACAGACTTTTCATCTGTTGAAATCTATCCGAACAGTTGCCTATCTGTGGCACCTGTTTGAACAGCCACCAATCTGCTTATATAAAGTCTCCAGCCATTCATTTTGCATCCGAAAATTTTCAAACTTCTTCCCTTTCTTCTTCTGTTCGTCCTTTGTTGCTCCTGCATCTGTTTCTGTATTTATTTTTAAGAAAAGAAAGAGAAAGAGTTACAGCATTGTTTGGTTTGCCAGACTTGATTTTATAGTATTGTAAAATCAAGTGTTAGTCGTTGCATCTTGGGAAGTAAACGCCAGTTATATCTTGAAGCACCGGAGCGAGAGCGAAATCTACTTTAAGGAGATTGTGTCCAACATAAGCCTCGACATTAATTTATGTAAGCATTTAATTCGGAAAATAATTTATATAATTATTTTCTGAGTTATTTTATTTTATTGTTTATTTAATTTACGCACATACATATTTGTGGGTTCTAACAATCTTAAAGTAGATTTTAAATTTTTATTTAATTGTGTAAGACAGACAAATATTTTGTTTCGGGAAATTAAATAGTAGTCAGATACTGTTTAATTTCTTAAATAGTAGTAATATACTATTTAATGATTTCTTTGATAACATAGTAGTAATATACTGCTTATCATTGGAATTTTGTTACAAAATATTTTTTCTGTATATTTTGTATGTATTTTCTTTTGTGTATAAATTTGTGATTGGTACAATTTTTATTTTGTCAGAGTTATGACAATTGAAATTAACAATACTGAGACTGTTATTACTTAAACCCCCACACCTGTTGTGCCAGTGACGACTCCGGTAGTACCGATAAATCATGGGGAGAAGCTAGAAAAATTCAATGGTAATGATTTTAAAAGATGGCAACAAAAGATGATATTTTATCTTACCACATTGAATTTGGCTCGCTTCACTCATGAAAAGGCACCGGCACTGAACGAGGGAGAAACTAATCGACAAGTGGTTGCCGCAGTCGATGCATGGAAACATGGTGATTTTCTGTGTCGGAATTATATCCTTAATGGGTTGGACAATACACTGTACAATGTGTATAGTGTTAAAAGCACTGCTAAAGAACTGTGGGAATATCTAGATCATAAATATAAGACAAAGGACGCCGATACAAAGAAATTTGTTGTCGGCCGTTTTCTGAATTTTAAAATGATAGATTCCAAAACAGCTATTAGCCAAGTTCAAGATCTCCAATTAATTCTCCATGACATACATGCGAAAGGGATGGTTCTCAGTGAATCTATCCAAGTAACGGCAATCATTGAAAAATTGCCACCCTCTTGGAAAGAATTTAAGAATTATCTGAAGCATAAGCGCAAGGAGATGAAATTGGAGAAACTGATAGTGCGGCTCCGAATTGAGGAGGACAACCGAGGTTCCAACAAGAAGTCAAGAAACCATGTCATGCAGGCTAAAGCAAATGTTGTGGAACAGGTCAAAGTTCAACAACAAGAAACAGAAGCATGATGGCAATGGTCCTAAACGAGGATCCACTAGAAACATCAACAAAGGGATCAACAACGGGTTCAACAAGAGGTTCAAAGGCAAGTGTTTTGTGTGCGGCAAAGATGGACATCATGCTAAGGATTGTCACGTTCGCAAAGACGGAGGGAGTTCGAGCAAAAAACCAGCACAAGCCAACATAGCCAAGGATTTTTATCTTTCCGATGGAGTGGCAGACATCAATCTTGTTGTAGTAGTTTCTGAAGCAAATTTGGTGGGCAATCCCAAGGAATGGTTGGTGGATGCTGGTGCAACCCGCCATATCTGTGCAGATAAGAAGATGTTCACAACCTACAAAGTGGTGGAAAGTGGGGAACAACTTTTTATGAAAAACTCCTCTACTTCAACTGTAGAAGGACAAGGAAAGATTGTGCTAAAAATGACCTCGGGAAAAGAACTCACTCTTAACAATGTACTCCATGTGCCAAAAATTCGCAAGAATTTGATTTCTGGGTCATCGTTGATCAAGAATGGGTTTAAATTAGTCTTTGAATCTGATAAAGTTGTACTCTCCAAGTGGAATGTATTTGGGGCGAGGCTACATGAGTGATGAGCTTTTTGAGCTTAATGTAAATACTGTTGTACCTAATTTGGCTTTTAATAATAAGAACGCATCTTCTGTTTATATTGATGAGTCTTCTTTTTTATGGCATGGTAGATTAGGACATGTTAATTTTAATTCTTTGCGTAAACTTCTTGCTTTAGAATGTTTACCAAACTTAGAATTTGATCCAAATCATAAATGTGAGATTTGTGTTAAGGCAAAACTCACTAAAGGCATCATTTAATAAAGTTGAAAGTAGAACTGAACCTCTAAATTTAATTCACACAGATAGCTGTGATTTAAAATTTTTTCAAACTAGATGGGTTAAGAAGTACTTTATTACTTTTATTGATGATTGCACTCGATATTGCTATGTTTACTTATTGAGAAGTAAAGACGAAGCCGTAGAAGCTTTTAGGCAATATAAACTTGAGGTTGAAAATCAACTTGGCAAAACTATTAAGATAGTGAGGAGTGACAGAAGTGGTGAGTATGATGCACCATTTGAAGAATTTTGTTCTGAACATGGTATTATTCACCAAACCACTGCACCCTATTCTCCTCAGTCAAATGGTGTTGCTGAAAGAAAGAATCGAGCTCTTAAAGAGATAATGAGTGCCATGTTGATTAGTTCAGGGTTACCTCAGAACTTATGGGGAGGAGGCGATTTTGTTTGCTAACTTTATCCTTAACAGGGTGTCCCACAAGAAACTCAATCAAACACCTTATGAATTATGGAAAGGTCGACGACCTACCTATAATTACCTCAAAGTATGGGGTGTTTGGCCAAGGTGGCAGTCCCTAGTCCCAAAACGACTAAGATAGGACCAAAGACCGTTGATTGTGTGTTCATTGGATATGCCAATAATAGTAGTGCATATCGATTTTTAGTTCATAAATCTGAAAATTTAGATATGTATGTAAACACTATTATTGAGTCAAGAAATGCATCGTTTTTTGAACACATTTTTCCTAGCAAGGAAATTGAAGAGAAAAGTTCAAATAAAAGAACTTTTGATACTACTATAGGTAGCAGTGAAGACCAAAATGATAATGAAGTAGATAAACCTAGACATAGCAAGAGGGCTAGGATCTCTAAATCATTTGGTCTAGATTTTCTAACATACCTGTTAGAAAATGAGCCTCAAAACTTCAAGGAAGCAATGTCAATTCCTGAAACTCCATTGTGAAAAGAGGCTGTGAATAGTGAAATTGAATCAATACTGCAAAATCATACTTGGAAACTGGTGGATCTTCCACCAAGATGTAAACCTCTTGGATATAAGTGGATATTCAAGAGAAAAATGAAAGCAGATGGTTCAATAGATAAATACAATGCTAGACTTGTTGTTAAGGGATACAGGCAGAAGGAAGGCCTTGATTATTTTGATACCTATTCACCAGTGACAAGAATAACATCTATTCGCATGGTGATTGCGATTGTAGTTTTGTATAATCTGGAAATACATCAAATGGATGTTAAAACAGCTTTTTTTGAATGGCGAGTTAGATGAGGAAATCTATATGGAGGAACCAGAAGGGTTTCAAGTTCCCGGCCAAGAGAAAAAGGTTTGTAAACTTATCAAATCCCTTTATGGATTAAAACAAGCTCCGAAACAATGGCATGAAAAATTTGATCACGCTATGCTTTTGGATGGTTTTAAGATAAACGAATGTGACAAATGCGTCTATGTTAAAAACACAGACAAAGGCTATGTCATAGTTTGTCTTTAGGTGGATGACATGCTCATTATTGGAAGCAATAATGACATGATTAAATCCACAAAGAAAATGTTGAATAAAAAGTTTGACATGAAAGATTTGGGAGTAGCAAATGTAATTTTAGGAATAAAAATTACTAGAACATCTGAAGGATATGCTTTATCTCAATCTCACTGTGTTAAGAAGATTCTGGAGAAATTTGGAAAGCATGACGATCGACTTGCTAAAACACTTGTTGACATTAGTCTTCATTTGTCAAAAAATGCAGGTGTAGGCATATCACAATTAGAGTACTCTCGGATAATCAGAAGCTTGATGTACTTAATGAATTGCACTAGGCCAGAGATAGCCTATGCAGTAAGCAAATTGAGTAAGTACACAAGTAATCCAGGGTCCGATCATTGAAAAGCAATAATTAGGGTACTTTGGTATCTAAGACATACCCAAAATTATGGCTTACATTATACCAAATATCCAGCAGTACTCGAGAAGTACATCGATGCAAATTGGATATCGGATACTAAAGACTCTGTAATAACCCCGATCCACAATTAGCCACTAATCGGTAGTTAAGGATGTTAATTAAGTGAATAAAATAAATTATGGGTTTATTATGTGATTTGCATGATATTTGGCTTACTATCTGTTACTTGTAGAAATATCTGTTTTGGAATTTCGCTTTAATATGTAAATTGAAAGCCTTATCGGCATCCGAAACCGAAATTGACTCCACCAATATGTTATTTGGAATTTTTAGAACCATATGGCAAGTTTTATTAAAAATTGATTCAGAACGATTCATTAAGTTGCGTTTGGCAAGCCTTATATTTTAATTAATGTATTTTAGCATCATAACTATCTATATGAGCCCTTAAGCTCATTTGAGCACATTCCTCTCATTCTTGAGTGCAAAATTCTGGAGATTCATCTTAGAGAGAGAGAGAGAGTGCAATTTTAGAGAGAGAAAGGGAGAGATTAAAGAGAAATTGAAGACTGTAGCTTGAATTGGTCAAAGATAGTGCTAGAACAGGAGTAATTCAAGACTCTAGGTAAGATTACAACCTCTAGATTGTGTAACTAAGTCATTTAACATGAAATTTCTTCAAGATTATGAGTTTGAATGTGTATATTGAGCTTAGAATAAGATTTGAGTTGCAATTCATGCATGCATGTACATTTTCTCACAATTTGAGCATGAACTCCAAGAATCCTCTCATGCATGTTTGAAATTCATCTTCATTTGGGGAAATCATCAAGTTTCAAGTTGTTTTGTGGTGTTTGATCATGTTTTAAGAAGTTTGATACAAGAAAAATTCATGCATGTTGTGTTCATAAACATTCTTGAAGTTTAAGTTGAAATTGGGAACTTTTGGCAAACCCTTGGGCCATGATTTTATGAAATGATCCTAAATTCTTCATGGTTTACAAGTTTACTATGTTATCTCAAGTTTTGGGGCCCAAGAGATGTGTTTTGAAGGTTGGAATTCGAGTTTTGAGCTTGAAGGTGCAATCTGGAAATTCCAGAATTTGCATCTACGCTCGAGCATGGGAGTTCACGCTCGAGCGACCAATCTGAGTGCGTGTACTCCGCTCGAGCGACCAAAATTCCGCTTGAGCATGAATTGCAAGTTCCTAGAAGTTTCATGCCTTTTACAGATCGCTCGAGCGAAAGAATGTGCACTCGAGCGACCATTCACATTTTGCATATCCGCTCGAACGAGGAAAGCTACGCTCGAGCGTGGACCTTATTTTTAGAAAATTTGACTAAGTGTTCCACGACATGTTTTGGCATCCTCATTGCATCTTAGGCATTCCTAAGCCTTAATTAAGACATAGTAATGAGATTATGGATTAGAAACACACTAAGACAAGAATGTACTAAGTCAAGGAATTGCAAGTGTGTATGTGTGAGACAATGTGATAAGAAAGAACAAGAACCAACGTAATGAAAGCTAAGCCGTGTTGGCCACATGAATGTGTAATAATAAGACATGCTTGTGTTATGTATTTTGTGATTGTAGGTCAAGACTCGAGGATTGATTGACCATTTACGGGAACCACTGTGAGTAATATTTCTGTAAAGATATGTTGATATGAATTATATTCCAAATGAAATGTGATAAGCTATGATTTCCGAAATGATACCTGTTTACGTGAACGAACATCCCAAGTTTGAAATCTATTATGGCATCCATAGATAGTCCTAAGTCATGGGGGACGGCATGAAAATGGGGGTCCATGACATACAAGTAATTACGAGATCTCGTTAGCCACTTCATTGTGGTGATATGTGTTTAATCGGTATCCGGAACCGATTACTCTAGTCAGAAGGGAAGACGTTTCTGTGATGTGTTCTATGGGATGTACCATTATTATGTTTTGATATTGACGATAATTATGTTATGATCTGTTTTCTGCTTATGATATGTTCGGATTTCATTCACTAACCCTTTACGTTAATGTTATTCTGGGCTTTAACTCATTGTTGTATATATATGTATAGGTGAGCATTATGGAGTTCGAGTCTGAAGGCTTTTGTCTAGATCTGTGTTCTTTTGTCAGCCAACCATTGTGCCTCACGCAAGAGGTTCCCGAAGCGTCCTATGTTTAAGTTCTGTTTTCTGTTATTTAAGTTCTGATTTGATGCCGTTGGCTGTACCAAAAACACTGTAATATGTGTGGGTATAATGTATGGTTGACTACCGGTTATGTATATAAAGTTTTAAATATTCTGTTTCATGTAAGTTAGCACAGCTCATTGTAGACACCCCATTTTTGACCGTCCTCAAGACTTGGACGTCACCGTTTGAACACTCGGTGATCATCCATGATTGTGTTCGTTTGGATTCCCGGAGGTTTGGCTCGCGCGCTTTGCCTCAGGATCCCCGAACTCACTGCTTTAGTGTCTGGTTTGACCAACACTTTGTTTTGCCTTAGAGGGGTAGGGAATGCCTTGTGAGACACCCCATACACCACCGGCAGTGGCTGGAGGCCACCGGCTGGTCTTTTTCTTCCATCGGCACTTTTGTTTGCCGGTCGCACACTTTATTGATGGTCGGCGGCATATATGTTGCCGGTCGGCACTTTTTTGCCAAAATAGCTTTTTTGGGCAGCCGACACTGTTCCTCCACTTTTTGAGAGTATATTGTTTTGTGCCAGTTGTGATAGGCTGGCACAACTCCCTTCCCTCCTACAGTGTATGGAGGGATTTCCTCTCAGCAAGCTTGTTGAAGAAGCTTTGCAGGAGAGGGATCCTTATAGAGGAGGCTTATTTCCTCGTTCTAGCGTTAGACTCTTAGAAGCAAAACCACCCTTAAAATATAGATACACTCTATCTCTATATCTCCTCTTTCCCCCTCCTTTGTGTGTGTTTCTTGGCCAAAAGGTGTGTTTTAACTTACTTTTGCACCATTACACACACTATCACACCTTAGTCCGAGATTGAGGGACTTGGGGAGTTGTTTCTTGAGTTTTGGACTGTTTTGATCCAAGGAGGAGGCAGACCACTTGCTCTCAAGGTTCTTCAAGGTGAGCATTTTCCCTTTTATTCCCAAACTTGTCATCGTTTTTTACACTATTTTGTTTTTACTCTGTTAGCTTGTGTATAAACATAAAAAAGGTTCATATTTTCCTGCTCTAACCTTCATGAGGTCTCTTGTTGGTTAGATTGCAAACTCACCCTCATAGGCCTTGTTTGGCCTATTTTGGTGCCCTTTGATAAGGTTTTTCACTTCAGCATTTTGATCTTTTGATCACCAAAATCAGTGTATTTTAGTGTCAAAAAAGTTGGTTTGAAGTCTTGCATAGGGGAGGGACACCCCTCTCCCTTTATTGTTTTGTTACTTGCTTTTTGGGCTCCAAAAGGAATGCATGCTGTGTTGTTGTTTCTTGGCTTCATTTCAGTACCTTTTAGGCATCTAGGTCTTACATAATCTCTGTTTTTGGTCGGATTTGGGCCCTCTTGCATGCTTGTGATATTTGCTTTGTATTGCTCCATTTTGCTTAAAAAGTACACCCCATGATTAGCCATGATTTTGTGTGTTTTGGCTTGGTTCCATGGAGCATTTAGCATTTTTTTCCATGTTTAAAATCTGTTGTTGTCAACTTGGTCATGTTTAGATGTTGTTTAGAGTTGCTTTGTAATTGGCTTGAGCCTTGAGCATTTTGACCTCTAGCATGCATGGTTGTGTTTACCCTCTTGATTGGCATCATCTAGGGTCATATTTTAGTCCAAGAATCATGCTTGTATGTGTGCATGCATGGCTCTTTCATGCCTTGAAGATGTGTCCCCTTTATGCCTAAGAATGAGCCTTAGTGTGTTGCTTCCTATGGGGATTCTTAGTTGCCATACTAGGAGCTTTTGGTCCTATTTTGCATGCATAGATCCTTTTTACTTGTCTTGATCATTCATGAGTGGTCAAGTCATTGAAGGTAAGTCTTGCCCCCTTTTGTGTCTTAACTTTGGGCCATGAATTTGCTTTAATCATGAGTTGATTAACTATCATTTTAAGCACTTTTGGTCATTGTTTTGAGAGAGGCAAGGGTCTGTCCATTTGCCATTTTTTTAAGCCCTCTTGCATGCTCTGCACCATGTTTGTTGCATAGTTGTTCCATTAAACTTTGTGTAGCACATCGATCCCATAGTCAATTTGTCCTATGTTGCACCATTTTGGTACTTGCATGCTTAGCATTGTACATTTATATGTTGGTAGCATAATGTTTGTTGTGCTTTACATCTTGGTGGATGCCACATTTGAGGCTTTGTGAGCATTGCATGCATATTGAATTTACTTTGGTTTGGGTGTCAAATCCAAGTGCGGGAGTCAAGGACCATTCATACTTCAAGTGATGTAATGTGCCTTGATCCCCGGTCATCGGGACTTTGACTCTAACTTGATTAGGCCTCGGTTTTCATGTTGTTTGTTGCATGCATTTTCATATTAAATGGCAAATTCGATCCTTTGACTCACCAGTACCATTGATGATTCGAGGATCGAAAGTCATGCTTCTTTGAGTCCAAAGCATGATAAGAAGTAAGACATGCTTACAGTGCCAAAAACTCCATACTATGCACTGCCTATCCTCTGTTTGCTGTCATTGTCTGTTGCAGGAAGTTTCTGCCGACGGCAGAATTTAGTGCCGACCGCACTAATCTGGAGTGCGAAGAACTGATAAAGTGCCGACGGGAATTTTGGAGTGGGGCGGTTGGCGATTTGCTTCGTCGGCCGGTGGTGCTCTGCAGGATGCAGAGAGCTGTTCCAGCATTTTGGAAATTTTCAGAAAGAGACAAAGCAGCACCAAACAGAAGCGATAAGAGCATAGTACGGGTTTTCCGGGCAGACGGATTCGGGATGCATCTCTGCGCGCCCGAGACAGAGCTGTGGCCACCCTCTTTATTCTTTTGCTTCCTCTTTTTTTATTTAATTAATTAGGAAATTTTGTAATAATTTATATTATCATTATTTTGGGACTGTAATATTAATTCGAGCCTCTGAGTGAGAGGTAAAACATGTAATAAGCGTGGGTGAGTGTGTGTATGTCTTCCAATCCCATTCTTCTCTTCCCTTTTATTTACCAGCTTATGATGGTAGATTGGGCATTTTGAAATTAGCATACCTTATGTATGCATGCGTGCATTATGCATCTGTTGACATGCACCGGGCTCGTACATCATGCTAACTGCACTTGTATTTCAATTCCAAGTTGAATACTTTTGTTAACTGTTGCAATATCGTATGTCATATTTAGTTGATTAACCGAGCCTAACTATAAAATTGCATCTTGTATGTGTTTGCATTAGGCAAAATAACTAGAACTAGACACGCATATTTGCTAACTAGTTTATTGTTTTGGCACGGAGTACAATGTAAGTGGTTATGCTTAGCATCCAACATGCGTGTGAATGTTCCATAATAGTATGCTGCCATGCGGCTAAGTGTTTACATGAGATTAAACTGTTTGAATGCCTGTGGTGGAGGGTCGAATGCTTAAATTGGGAATAACACATTAAAACTGTGAATATT
>NW_021026871.1:111601-260638 GCF_004153795.1 Camellia sinensis
AATATGAGAAACAAAGAAATAAGCGAATCAAGGAGAATTGATTCTTCAGAATCCACCGAAGAACAACTCTCTCTTTTGTGTAGAACAAACAAATAATCCTTTGATGTATACTCTTTAAACCATAAGTTGAATACTCAATCAAAACATCAAAGAAAACTAGCAAAATATCCCCAGATATAAACCTTAGAACCCAAAAAGAAGATCTGGAGGAATTAGTAAAGTTTTGGGAGAAAACCAACTACTTATAGAAATCCAAAGTAATCCTAGTTTTGGAAAAAAACCAATTCCTTATAGAAATCCGGATTTTGAAGCTCGCTCGAGCGAAGCTTCTTTCGCTCTAGCGAGAACCTTAACTCGCGTGATTTTCACTAGTGCCTTCGCTCGAGCCACGAACCCTTCGCTTGAGCGACCAATGAATTCTTTCAGGTTTTTGTATAGACGCAATCCTTCGCTCGAGCGAGGACTTCTTCACTCGAGCGAGCAAGGGCGGACATGCAACTTTGAATGCAATTTTGCATTTTGCTTCGGGGGCGTTGCCTCTCGACCCCGCCTGGGCGCTGCCCCCTAGACCTCCGCGAGCTGACTGGGCAACTCGATCCCTGTCATAATCAACGAAGTGACAATCTTGAAAGTATTAACATCACAAACTTCTTTGCAAGGTACAATTCGGGTTGGATTCGCATCTAAACACTCATAGCCTCACTGAAATAAAAAGTGCGAAAACAAATACAACTTAAAGGAGTTTTGTCAAACGGGATTGCCAAGAATAAAAACCTAACACAACACATGCAATATGCATGTTTTTGAAGTGTCTTAACGTGTTTTTGTAAACAAATAAATTTGAAAGAAAGCATAAAAAAATACAAAAAAGTTAACAGGCCATGTAATGTGTCTAATATGGGACTATTTTGAAGTGTTTGTATTTCTTAAACTATCTACCAAAAATATCTAAAATCTTATATATATAAATAAAAATTAGTGTGTAGTTCAAATTCAAGTTTGTGTATGAAACATTTCAGAATAAACATGGAGCTTAGGCTATGTTTGTTTTAAGAGTTAGATTGAAAGAAACTATGAGTACGGCAAAATTTAGCGAGTAGATTAATAGTGTGGTGGTTATAGGTTGGAGATATAAAATAAATTGTATTTGTTTGTTTAGTAGTATAAGGGTTTGTTTGATTAGGTGAATTGTAGCATATAATTGAGATTATTATTCATGAAACTGTTGGAAAAATGGCTTTGCAAATCCTTATTTTTTGCTAACTTTGAACATTAATTAAGTTGGGACCAAAGCATTTTTTTTAACGTTTCTAAAGGGGTTATGTTTAATGTCGCGTAGTGAATAAATTCATGTATTTGGTTGCTCAAAACTATTTCCGGATGAATGAGAATTCAACTCGTGTTTTCGGGTTCATGGAACTAGTTTTTTGGTGAGTTTCCTACACATTTGTGAAATGTGCTTGTCCCACATTAGAAAGGCTTGGGGTTTTAAATGGATTTATATACCTTAGCGTAGGATACTTGGGATGGGCCCACGGGGTACCTAAGTTTGTGGAAGGGTGAGGTTATGAGTGTAGTGGGCTTAGACCAATTGGACCCAAAATTAAAACCACACGCGCGCCGCCGCCATCCGTCCAGTCGGGCTGGGCTTGGGCGCGGGTGCGTGGTGTAAGGTTGGGTTGGGTTTGTCCGGCCCAATACTTATCTTTTTGGGCCAAAAACATTTGAACTTTATTTATTTATTTTTATTTTTGGTTTCAAAAATCAAAATAAATTGGTCCAAATTTTTTCCTTCACCCAAACAGTTCCTAACACACCCGAACGGGTTTGAACCTTTTGAATCTTTCCCAGACAGATCTGCAACTATCCAAAGAGTTCAAGCAGACTTTTTATTTGTTGAAATCTGTCCGAACAGTTACCTATCTGTTGGCACTTGTTCGAACAGCCACCAATCTGCTTATATAAAGTCTGCTCCAGCCATTCATTTTGCATCCGAAAATTTTCAGACTTCTTCCATTTCTTCTTTTGTTCGTCCTCTGTTGCTCCTGCATCTGTTTCTGTATTTATTTTTAAGAAAAGAAAGAGAAATATTTATAGCATTGTTTGGTTCGCCAGACTTGATTTTATAGTGCTGTAAAATCAAGTGTTAGTCGTTGCATCTTGGGAAGTAGGCGCCAGTTATATCTCGAAACACCAGAGCGAGAGCGAAATATACTTTAAGAAGATTGTGTCCAACACAAGCCTCGACATTAATGTATGTAAGCATTTAATTCGGAAAATAATTTATATAATTATTTTTTTAGTTATTTTATTTTATTGTTTATTTAATTTACACAAATACATATTTATGAGTTCTAACAATCTTAAAGTAGATTTTAAATTTTTATTTAATTGTGTAAGATAGACAAATATTTTGTTTAGGGAAATTAAATAGTAGTCATATACTGTTTAATTTCTTAAATAGAAGTAATATACTATTTAATGATTTCTTTGATAACATAGTAATAATATACTGTTTATCATTGGAATTTTGTTACAAAATATTTTTTCTGTATATTTTGTATGTATTTTCTTTGGTGTATAAATTTGTGATTGGTACAATTTTTATTTTGTCAGGGTTATGACATTTGAAATTAACAATACTGAGACTGTTATTACTTAAACCCCCACACCTGTTGTGCCAGTGACGACTCCGGTAGTACCGATAAATCATGGAGAGAAGCCAGAAAAATGGTAATGATTTTAAAAGATGGCAACAAAAGATGATGTTTTATATTACCACATTGAATTTGGCTCGCTTCACTCATGAAAAGGCACTGGCACTGAACGAGGGAGAAACTGATCGGCAAGTGGTTGCCGTAGTCGATGCATGGAAACATGGTGATTTTCTGTGTCGAAATTATATCCTTAATAGGTTGGACAATACACTGTACAATGTGTATAGTGTTAAAAGCACTGCTAAAGAACTGTGGGAATATCTAGATCATAAATATAAGACAGAGGACGCTGATACAAAGAAATTTGTTGTCGGTCATTTTCTGAATTTTAAAATGATAGATTCCAAAACAGCTATTAGCCAAGTTCAAGATCTCCAATTAATTCTCCATAACATACATGCGAAAGGGATGGTTCTCAGTGAATCTATCCAAGTAACGGCAATCATTGAAAAATTGCCACTATCTTGGAAAGAATTTAAGAATTATCTGAAGCATAAGCGCAAGGAGATGAAATTGGAGGAACTGATAGTGCGGCTTCGAATTGAGGAGGACAACCGAGGTTCCGACAAGAAGTCAAGAAACTATGTCATGTAGGCTAAAACAAATGTTGTGGAACAAGTAAAAGTTCAACAACAAGAAGCAGAAGCATGATGGCAATGGTCCCAAACGAGGATCCACTAGAAAGATCAACAAAGGGATCAACAATGGGTTCAACAAGAGGTTCAAAGGCAAGTGTTTTGTGTGCGGCAAAGATGGACATCGTGCTAAGGATTGTCACGTTCGAGCAAAAAACCAGCAAAAGCCAACATAGCCAAGGATTTTTATCTTTCCGATGAAGTGGCAAACATCAATCTTGCTGTAGTAGTCTCTGAAGCAAATTTGGTGGGCAATCCCAAGGAATGGTTGGTGGATACTAGTGTAACCCGCCATATCTGTGCAGATAAGAAGATGTTCACAACCTACAAAGTGGTGGAAAGTGGGGGAACAACTTTTTATGGAAAACTTCTCCACTTCAACTGTAGAAGGACAAGGAAAGATTGTGCTAAAAATGACCTCGGGAAAAGAATTCACTCTTAACAATGTATTCCATGTGCCAGAAATTCGCAAGAACTTGATTTCGGGGTCATTGTTGATCAAGAATGGGTTTAAATTAGTCTTTGAATCTGATAAAGTTGTACTCTCCAAGAGTGGAATGTATTTGGGGCGAGGCTACATGAGTGATGAGCTTTTTAAGCTTAATGTAAATACTGTTGTACCTAATTTGGCTTTTAATAATAAGAACACATCTTCTGTTTATATTGATGAGTCTTCTTTTTTATGGCATGGTAGATTAGGACATATTAATTTTAATTCTTTGCGTAGACTTGTTTCTTTAGAATGTTTACCAAACTTAGAATTTGATCCAAATCATAAATGTGAGATTTGTGTTGAGGAAAAACTCACTAAGGCATCATTTAATAAAGTTAAAAGTAGTACTGAACCTCTAAATTTAATTTACATAGATATCTGTAATTTAAAATTTGTTCAAACTAGATGGGGTAAGAAGTACTTTATTACTTTTATTGATGATTGCACTCGATATTGCTATGTTTACTTATTGAAAAGTAAAGACGAAGCCGTAGAAGCTTTTAGGCAATATAAACTTGAGGTTGAAAATCAACTTGGCAAAACTATTAAAATAGTGAGGAGTGACAGAGATGGTGAGTATGATGCACCATTTGAAGAATTTTGTTTTGAACATGGTATTATTCACCAAACCACTGCACCCTATTCTCCTCAGTCAAATGGTGTTGTTGAAAGAAAGAATCGAACTCTTAAAGAGATAATGAGTGTCATGTTGATTAGTTCAGGGTTACCTCAGAACTTGTGGGGGGAGGCGATTTTGTTTGCTAACTTTATCCTTAACAGGATATCCTACAAGAAACTCAATCAAACACCTTATGAATTATGGAAAGGTCGACGACCTACCTATAATTACCTCAAAGTGTGGGGGTGTTTGGCAAAGGTGGCAGTCCCTAGTCCCAAAACGACTAAGATAGGACCAAAGACCGTTGATTGTGTTCCTTGGATATGCCAATAATAGTAGTGCATATCGATTTTTAGTTCATAGATCTGAAAATGTAGATATGCATGTAAACACTATTATTGAGTCAAGAAATGCATCGTTCTTTGAACACATTTTTCCTAGCAAGGAAATTGAAGAGAAAAGTTCCAATAAAAGAACTTTTGATACTGCTATAGGTAGCAGTGAAGACCAAAATGATAATGAAGTAGATGAACCTAGACGTAGCAAGAGGGCTAGGATCTCTAAATCATTTGGTCCAGATTTTCTAACATACCTATTAGAAAATGAGTCTCAAAACTTCAAGGAAGCAATGTCAATTCCTGAAGCTCCATTGTGGAAAGAGGCTGTGAATAGTGAAATTGAATCAATACTGCAAAATCATACTTGGAAATTGGTAGATCTTCCACCAAGATATAAACCTCATGGATATAAGTGAATATTCAAGAGAAAAATGAAAGCAGACGGTTCAATAGATAAATACAAGGCTAGACTTGTTGTTAAGGGATATAGGCAGAATGAAGGCCTTGATTATTTTGATACCTATTCACCAGTGACAATAATAACATCTATTCGCATGTTGATTGCGATTGTAATTTTGTATAATTTGGAAATACATCAAATGGATTAAAACAACTTTTTTTGAATGGCGAGTTAGATGAGGAAATCTATATGGAGGAACCAGAAGGGTTTCAAGTTCCCGGCCAAGAGAAAAAGGTTTGTAAACTTGTCAAATCCCTTTATGGATTAAAACAAGCTCCGAAACAATGGCATGAAAAATTTGATCACGCTATACTTTTGGATGGTTTTAAGATAAACGAATGTGACAAATGCGTCTATATTAAAAACACAGACAAAGGCTATGTCATAGTTGTCTTTACGTGGATGACATGCTCATTATTGGAAGCAATAATGACACGATTAAATCCACAAAGAAAATGTTGAATAAAAAGTTTGACATGAAAGATCTGGGAGTAGCAAATGTAATTTTAGGAATAAAAATTACTAGAACATCTGAATGATATGCTTTATCTCAATCTCGCTATGTTAAGAAGATTATGGAGAAATTTGGAAAGCATGACGATCGTCTTGCTAAAACACTTGTTGACATTAGTCTTCATTTGTCAAAAAATACAGGTGTAGGCATATCACAATTAGAGTACTCTCGGATAATCAGAAGCTTGATATACTTAATGAATTGCACTAGGTCAAAGATAGCCTATGCTATAAGCAAATTGAGTAAGTACACAAGTAATCCAGGGTCCGATCATTGGAAAGCAATAATTAGGATACTTAGGTATCTAAGACATACCCAAAATTGTGGCTTACATTATACGAAATATTCAGCAGTACTCGAGAAGTATATCGATGCAAATTGGATATCGGATACTAAAGACTCAAAATCCACTAGTAGATTTGTCTTTACCTCAGGAGGTGCTAAAGTCACTTGGAAATCTTACAAGCAGACATGCATAGCTAGGTCGACAATGAAATATGAGTTTATCGCATTAGATAAAACAAGAAAAGAAGCAGAATAGCTTCGTAATTTCTTAGAAGACATTCCAATGTGGCCTAAACCTGTGCCAACTACATGTATTCACTGTAATAGTGAAGCAGCAATAGAACGGGCACAAAATCATATGTATAACGGTAAGTCTTGGCACATTCGTCGAAGACATAATACCGTTAGGCATTTGCTCTCACATGAAATAATTTTCATAGAATATGTAAAGCAAAGGAGAATATTGCGGATCCATTGACTAAAACGCTAACCAGAGAGCAAGTGTATTATTTATCAAGGGGAATGAGATTAAAGCCTATTACTTAAAAGTTGCCATAATGAAAACCCAACCTAGTTGACTGGAGATCCCAAGATCTAAGTTCAAAGGGACAACCGAATTATGGATGACTTCACGAATCACTAAAGAGGTTTACTCCTATCCATTTCTATGATAAGAAAAGTAAGACCTGTAGCGTTAGTAAGATAAGCTTTTCTTTTAATGATTCTTATAGGTTGGACATCCAAGTGGAGTTTAACAGGATACTCTTAATAAGAAATCACCTATATGAGTGTGAACTGGGCCGGTTCTGTGAGAATTGAGAAGGCTAAAATGAACACAACCGTAAGAACCAAAATGAACACAACCGTAAGAACCAAACTGTGTCTACTGATACACTATGTGTAGTCTATTGTCTTGGCTTACATAAATAGCAGAACAGTTCAAGGCATCGCGTCTACTGGTTAGCCAGCAAGTCCGATAGGCTTTCACTAGAGGAGGTCCAAAGCCAAAAGCTACCTATCTCAATGTAGTGTATCTTCTTAATGTACTCTCTCTTTGTCTGTATCTTGTTGCATGTCCGTTATTATGAATTTCATTCATGTGGGGGATTGTTGGAAAAATGACTTTGCAAATCCTTATTTTTTGCTAACTTTGAGCATTAATTAAGATGAGCCTCAAGCGTTACTTTTAACGTTTCTAAATGGGTTCATATTTAATGCCACGTAGTGAATAAATTCATGTATTTAATTGCTCAAAACCATTTTCGGAAGAATGAGAATTCAACGGCCATTTTCGGGTTTGTGGAACTAGTTTTTTGGTGGGTTTCCTACACATTTGTGAAATGTGCTTGTCCCACATTAGAAAGGCTTGAGGTTTTGAGTGGGTTTATATACCTTAGCTTGGGATACTTGGGATGGGCCCCAATGGGTACCCAAGTTTATAGAATGGTAAGGTTGTGTGTGTGGTGGGCTAGACCCATTGGACCCAAAATTAAAACCATACGCGCATGCCGTCGCCGCTGTCCTGTCGGTCGGACGGGCTGGGCTGGGCTGGGTTAGGCTTGGACGCGAGTGCGTGGTGTGAGGTTGGATTGGGCTTGTCCGGCCCAATACTTATCTTTTTGGGCAAAAAACATTTGAACTTTATTTATTTATTTTTATTTTTTGTTTCAAAAATCAAAAAAATTGGTCCAAATTTTGTCCCTTCATCCAAACAGTTCCTAACACACCCGAACGGGTTTGAACCTTTTGAATATTTCCCGAACAGATCTGGAACTGTCCAAACAGTTCAAACAGATTTTCTATCTGTTGAAATCTGTCCGAACAATTGCCGATCTGTTGGCACCTGTTCGAATAGCCACCAATCTACTTATATAACGTCTGCTCTAGCAATTCATTTTGCATTCGAAAATTTTCAGACTTCTTCCCTTTCTTCTTTTGTTCGTCCTCTGTTGCTCCTGCATCTGTTTCTGTATTTATTTTTAAGAAAAGAAAGAGAAAGAGTTACAACATTGTTTGGTTCGCCAAACTTGATTTTATAGTGCTGTAAAATCAAGTGTTAATCGTTACATCCTAGGAAATAGACGCCGATCATATCTCGAAGCATCGGAACGAGGACGGAATCTACTTTAAGGAGATTGTATCCAACACAAGTCTCGACATTAATTTCTGTAAGCATTTAATTCGGAAAATAATTTATATAATTATTTTATTTTATTGTTTATTTAATTTATACATTTAATTTACACACATACACATTTGTGGGTTCTAACAGAGACTCACATTATTTCATTGGTTGTAAGTTTTATTATTCGGATTAGATTTCAATGGACATTCTATCTAACAAAATTGATGAATTTTTAATGTTACAACTAATAATGCAAAACAAACATATAATTGAGGTTATATATATATATATATTACAAAACAAACATGGACAAGGGAGAATTATTTATCTTACTAATCTAGTTAGATAACTAATCTTACACCAATCCCATGAATTGCTAATTCCCTCACTATTAATCATGTTAATTAAATAAGACCTGATAACATTAGTTCATTAAGATTAAATCTATAAATTTACTTAAAAATCCTTAATATATAAAAGACAACTTTTAATTTTATAGAATAGAAGTATAATAGTATTTTGGGATACTTATGCGTAGATCCTAATAAGTGAACTTATTATCTAATAGGTCTTATAGGAAAAATTTGTCATAAAAAAATCACTAATTGTAAGTTTTAGAGACAATTTATAAAAATCATGACAAAAAAGTCACTAATTGTCAATTTTCAGCGACATATAAGAAAAATTGTCACAAAAAAATTATTTTTAGCGATAATTTTAGCAAGACTTATTTTCAATAGGACTTGATAGGAATTAAGTCAAACTATTAGGACCTATTGGTAGTTTACCCTAGTATTATTTTTATCTTCAAATCTCATATAATTAAGGTCTCGTTTGGCAACATATCTTTTTAGCTTAAAAGTCAAAAAGTAACTAAAAAAATCTAAAAAACCAACAACTTATACAAAAAAGTCAAAGGGTGTTTGAGATAAATTTTCAAAAAAAAAATTTAGAGAGAGAGTTTAGAAATTTTTTTAGTTTGTTTGGTTGTATATCAAAAAAAAAATTTAGAGAGAGAGTTTAGAAATTTTTTTAGTTTGTTTGGTTGTATATTTTGAAAATAATTTTGAAATTTGGAAGTTTGGGATGATTTGATATTTTATTATAGTTGAGTAAATATCTGTGAGGAAAAAATGATTGAGAAAGAAAGAGGAGAAAAAAAATAATTGATTGATTGATATGTAGGAGAGAAAATGATTTGGAAATTTTTTTCAAAAAATTTGAACCAAACAAAATTTTTAAAAAATTTCTCAAAAATTATATCTTGATATATAAATCAAACAAGCCCAAAAATTTTCTCAAAAATTATATTTTGATATATAAATTTTCTCAAAAATTATATCTTGATATATAAATCAAACAAGTCCAAAGTTCAATTTTCTCAAAAAATTGAGGTTATATAAAAATTTTCTTTCTATTTTTTGCACATCTTTTTGTAAAAAATTAAAAATTCATTCCAAACATATTAATTTTTTTAACACCATATTTTAATTAAAAAATTATTTAAGAAAATAAGTTCCGAAACGAAGCCTAAATTGTGAAACGAAGCCGAACCCTCCACTCTACGCTCATCATTTTTGTTTCTACAGACCGAAGATCTAAAGCGGTCACGGGCCTCAATAATTGGAGTATATCGTGAATCTAGTGTGCGACGAGGCAGGTCGGCCAGTGTTCACGAAACAGTCCTTTTAGTTAGTAAAAATGTCAGAGAGATTTAGGTTATGTTTGGTTGTGATTTTAAATTACAATTCTACACTTTAATTTAAGCATGGTGTTTGATTGTGATTCTCAAATGATGTTTTGAGAACTCTGCACAGAACATCTGCGTTGATTTATATAATGACAGACGCATTTTTCCTTTTGTTGGGAAAAATCTTGCTTGGCGGGACGTCTGGCCGGTGAAGCGACATCGACTTTTTTTTATTGTAAAACTAACTAATTCTCATATCCTATCGTATAAAATATAAAAATATAAAAATAAAAAAAGTAAATAGTGGAATAGAGTTCGCCACGGATTTTGATTTCAGTAGTGATTTTTTTTTTTTTTTTGGTCATATAACTATCAATACATCATAATAGTTGGACTTAATTCTTATTCTTATCAAGTTCTATTAAAAATAAGTTTTAGTACAATCGTTGTTAGAAATAATTTTTTGTGACGATTTTTTATATGTCACTAAAAATTGACAGTTTGTAACTTTTTTTTGTCACAGTTATAATTAGTGATATTTTTCTATAATAAATTTTTTAAATTGTCACTAAAAATTAAAAATTAGTGACTTTTCTTGTGACGATTTTTTAAATTATCATTAAAACTTATAATTAATAACATTTTTTGTAATAGAATTTTTAAACTATTATTAAAAATGAATAATTAGTGACGTTTTTTAATAAAACCTATTAAAGAATAAGTCCACTTAGTATGACTTAGTAAGTCTCCCAAAATATTTTGATTGTTTGGTTTTAGTTTAGGAATTTTTACCCATATATTCCATAATCACAACTTGCATCTTATTTTGTCTCATTCATAATTTATAATTTCATTAGTTTCATAGCTTTCAAAAAGATCAAAAAAAACTCATTTTTAATGTTTTCCTAAATTTGACAATATAATCTCAATCCAATTCGCAGCTTGATTGTAGAAGGAAATTCGTTAGAGTATTTAATCTAATTGCGTTCCAATATATATCGAATCTGTCCAGCCATTGTGAGTGGAGGAGAAACCTGTCTAATCTGCTCCATCTGTCAGCCTCTTGATTATTAGACCAAGTGAAGGAATTTGATTGTTTGGTTTTAGGAAATTAGTGAGTCTCCCAAAATATTTTGATTGTTTGGTTTTAGTTTAGGAATTTTTACCCATATATTTCATAATCACAACTTGTATCTTATTTTGTCTCATTCATAATTTATAATTTCATTAGTTTCATAGCTTTCAAAAAGATAAAAAAAAACTCATTTTTAATGTTTTCTTAAATTTGACAATATAATCTCAATCCAATTCGCAGCTTGATTGTAGAAGGAAATTCGTTAGAGTATTTAATCTAATTGCGTTCCAATATATATATATATATATTATCATATTAAATTTTTTTGAAAAAAAATCACCACAATTAGATAATAATGTGAATCTCTTTACTGTAAATTTGTTAAAAGGTGTGATAATTATAAATGTGAATATTTATATTTTTAATTAATAAAATATTATGAATTTTTGAAAAATGTGATAGAACAATAAATAAAAAAGTTTCCATAGTAGCCATTGATGTGAGAAAAATGAAATAAAATTTAAAATTTTATAATTTTCTTCAGGGTTGTGTTGGAATCCATCCGATTCGTCAAAATTGAATGACTTGGACTAATTCGTCATAGAATGAATGGTTTCAATGGTCCAAGCAAATTGATGTGAATGAATTTTTCTCAATCCGCCTAAGTTAGGATGAAAGGCGAATGGAAGGCCACTTCAACCCAACCCGATCCGTTAATCCCTTAAGAAAATTATGTTATGCATTTACACTGTGTTAAAAAAATGACATTATATTTAGTAATTATTTTTAGGAAAATTTGGTCAAAATCCCCTCATAATAAAACTTTAATGCATTAAAGACAAGTTCAAAAAAAATTTCTTGAAAAGTCCAATACATTCCACTATTACCAAAATATTAAACTAGAATGATACAACTTTTGATCTAGAGGTCGGTTTTTAATAAAATTAGTATGTTTAGAATCCTCTCATCAAGATCTATCAAATAAGATTTATGTTGACTATGAAATTCTTTTAAAAAAAAAATTAATTATTACCATCAAAATTGATGTAAACAATAACATGTTACTTTGTTCATAGTAATATGTTACTCTGGAAATATCGTCCAAGAAAAAAAGAAAGATATTTTACTTTGGTCTTACTCAATTATGCGCCTGCTCCTTATGGGGTTTATGAAACAAAATAAATTAGGTTGTCCTTTTCAACTATAGCGATCCCGATTTTGACCCGTCACTTGTTGTATTCCAAACTTGGGTTTAATGTTTTCATATTGTTATTTACCTCTTGTTTCCCTTGTATCTCTTTAGAATTGGCTTTTGGATTGTAGTTGTGTGTTTGGAACAGGTTGGTTGCTTATTTTTCCAAACCTTTGTTGCCCAGATTTTTGCTCCTTCGCTTGAGCGGGCTTTGTAAATTTTGCTTCTGCGCTCGAACTAGACTCGCAAACTCTTAGTACTTTGCATATCTGCAAAAGTACTGAGGGGGTGTTTGTGATGACCGGGTCTCTCTTTCTCTCCTTCATATCCTTCTTTTTGGTGTCATTCTCTTTTGGCTCTCGTTGGGTTTGAAATGTTCGGGGGATGTTCCCAATCGAAAACTATTATTCTTGTCTTGTTCGGTGTCGATTTTCATTAGTTCCAGAGAGTGTGGGGTCAGGTTTGAAGTGCCCGGGAGTGAAGCGAAAATCTGCTTGGTTGCTGGGCCAAGGCCGCGCGTGCAGGGTTGGGCCGCACGTGCGAGAGGTCAAGCCGTACGTGAGGGAAGAGAGGTATTTGGCTGGGGAGCACACTGCTTAAAAAGCAGGTGCGAGCTGAGGTGCGGGAGGATTCCCGCACGTGCAGCACTCTGCAGTCTGAAAATCCTTATTTTTTTTCCTTTTTGGTCCTAGGGTGTATCTCATTTTTGACACTTCTCTCCTACTCTAAACCATATTTTCCTCTTCCCTCTCTCTAGAAAACCTCCCCAAACACCCATAGACTTTGATCCTTGCAAATCTTGAGTTGAGAATCATCATCTTCTCCCTCCAATTTTGAAGACCAAGAGTTGGAGCCCCATTTGGTGTGGTGGAAGTCAAGCTCTCTCATCTTTGATTCTAGGGTTTCTTCTTCCCATCTTCTCCAAAACTTTGAGGTAGGGAAATTTCCTTGAGTTATATATATGTTTATGTGGGATTTGGTTGATTTAAAAGTTCCATTAATGATTTTGAAAAGTTTGGTTTGCCTCATAAATGCTAGAGTTTTCAAAAATGGGTTTGATCTCCCTCTCCTCCTAAACTATTTTCTTGAGGATCTTAAACTTACATAATGGGAGGTATTATTTTGAAAAGAAAACTCCTTCAAAGGAAGGGAGAGATGTTTGTTTGATTTTGACTTAAAACCTTAAATTTTGGGTAGTTTTGAAGGATGTAACATGTTTAAGGGCATCTTGTTTTGTACAAATAGAGAGTGAGCTCTCATAATATGTTTAGAAAAAATGACTATTAACTTGTCATATGAGAAATGAGTTCCTACTTTAACATTTTGTTGAACATTGAAAATGCCTTGTAGTGAGAAAATTAATGGTTGTGCAACTTAAATTGTGAAATTTGAAAACATTGGAGTTGATGTTTGAAAGGCATCCCACGTAGTCTTCAAGGGACTAATTTGTTGTGAATTGGGCATGTTGAGAAATTGTTATTGCTTTAAATTGAAGGTATGGTCACTGTATAATAAGGTTGAGAAGAAGAATGAATAAGGTAGTAAATTGTTATTGTTGAAGAGATGTTTGAGATGAAGAAATGTCATGAGATATTATCATTACACATTCTCATCATGTCATGTTGAGAAGGATTACACTATAATGAGAACTATGAAACTGTGTATGGGGTAAATACGGTGGTAAGTCCGGATAATTTAATAAGTTGGCCTGAGTGTCCATGGTGAAAGACTAGAAAAAAACAGCGCGGATAGGTATCGAGCCTTCCGGTTAATACCGGTAAAAATGACGGTTTGGTAGTACTCGTAGAGTCTACTTGCAGACGCCAGCCTAGGGATTACCAGTATCGTATTTACTGCCCCTCGTGATTAAAAAGTTAAAATTTGGGAAATTATGAGATTGTAATTGTAAATGAAATGCATGGATAATATCTTGAAAGGAGTATTGCATTGCATGTGCACTTGCATTCAATTTTGGCTATCTAACATAAATGTATATACTTTGTTTGGTATTTCTCTACTAGGCTTTATGCTCACCCCTAAACCCATTTATTATATATGCGAAGATGGAGGAGTTATTGTCATTGTATAGTTAATGTTAGTTCATTTAGGGGTTCATGTTGAATTATTTTGGGGCGCGACAGTGTTGTTCACACTCAAGAGACGTTTCCTACGCTTGAGTGAATGGGCGCTCGAACGGTCTTTCTTGAGCTCGAGCGGTTTGTCTGTTGTCTACAAGTACTGGATGTGTGTATTTGATGCTCGAGCGGGCCACTTCTTGCGCTCGAGCAGAACAACTTATTGTGTCTGACGGTCGAGCGTCAACTTCTCCGCTCAAGCGGACTATGTGTATATTAGATCGTGAAAATGACTTTTTACATCACTTTTTCATATCTTTTCATCCTAAACCCTAAACTTGAGAGTCTCTCTCTCTCTAAAACTCACATTCTCTCTACTTTTCCACCTAGATCTAGTGATCTCTCCACCCTACTTCCTTTGAGAAAAAGGTAAAACTTTTCAAGATCTTCATTTTGATCCGAATAGAGTTAGATTTCGGTATCTTTGAGGTTTCTTCCTTGCCTTGCTTGGTCTTCTCTCTTTGAGGTAGTGATTTTCTACACTTTAATATGGTTTCTAACTTAGTTATTTGTCGTTGTGTGACAATGGTGGGATTTGGGTATAGTTTAGACAAACCTAGGGTTTGGGTAAAATGAAAAGAGAAGTTTCTTTTGGTAGAAGTAACATAGATGAACATAGGGTTGGGAGATGAGGTCATGTTGTATCAAAATGGTTGATTTTGATACTTTGACTGATATTTTGAAAAGGGGGATTTTTGCCCTAAAATGACTATCATATCTATTTTGTATAAATAGTTGAATTGGTGTTGTAAACATGGAATTGGACGAGTGTTGAAATAGATGGTGGGATTGAATATATATTATCTCACACCCTTTGGAAATTTTGAATAAATTATCTGCCATGAGATTGTACATCTGTTTAAAAATATCTGTATTTGGGCTATCAGTGGAGGATAGTTTTGATTGTTGTAGAAATTGCATGTCGATTAGGTGAATTGAAACTAATCTCTTGTTGGTTGTGATTGAACATGACTATGCATAAATACATTATATATGTATGATTATTTGGGAGGAGAAATGGAATGTACTCCATGTGTGATTATGTGTTTTAAATACATTGCATATGTATGATTGTTTGGAAGGAAAAAGAGGATGGACTCCACTGTTTGAGAGGAGAAAGGGGATGGACTCCATTATAATTAAGTTAGCCGGAGTGTCCTGGGTGAAAGTCCCGAAATTTATACATAGGTGCCGATCCCGCAAATGAAATATCCGTAAAATGGCAGTTTGAAGTGTTGTGTGTTGGTTGTGAAATTGTTGAACCATTGAGTTATAGTCTCATTTTGG
The DNA here is from genome assembly GCF_004153795.1 of Camellia sinensis. Classification (NCBI taxonomy): domain Eukaryota; kingdom Viridiplantae; phylum Streptophyta; class Magnoliopsida; order Ericales; family Theaceae; genus Camellia; species Camellia sinensis. The sequence continues at coordinate 127,167 of NW_021026871.1, forward strand.
TTATTGAAAAATAATGAAGCTGACCCATGTATTGAAATGAATTGAAGGAAAATGAAATAGAATATGAGTTTGGTATTTTTATGACTATATAAAGATGTGAACATCTTATTCTTAGTATTATATATGCACACTGCACTTATATCTTCATTAAATCTCATATACTACGTTAGATTATTCCTGTTGGGCTGTGGCCCACTCTATTTTAGGAAAAATATTTTCAGGTAATGATGGCATGCCTTCACCAAGGCAATAGCACTAGAGGGACTTTTGGGAAGCAAGAGCTTCATTTGTTTTGTTTTACTCTTGTATAGCCTAGGGCTAAATTTGTATGAGCTTGTCTCATTTCTATTGTAATTAAGCCAAGGCTTGGAAATGTGTAAGCCTAAAGGGCATTTGTTTATGTTAAACTCTTTTGTATTATTAATGTCATGAATGAAAAGACCATTTACTCTGATGTATGCTATTATTAATAAATGTTTTCGATCATATTTATGGTTTTATTTTGGGGCGTGACAACTTGGTATCAGAGCGTACTGGGTTTGAATACTTGGGTACGTGGGAAGTGGCTAGTGCTACAATAGGCTTGTCTTGCTTGTTAGAGACATAAGTGCGAACGATATGTGTTTATATGCCAACATATTTATGTTATTATTTGGGTATGGAATTGAATTTCTAGGATGTTGATTGGGTCTACAAGTTCGTAGGAGTCCTATTAGAAAGGCGCTTGATCACTGTTGTTTCTAATTGAAATTCTAGCAACGCCGCGGAACAGTCATTATCTAGGAAGAAAATTTGTTTGTGTTTACACGATTATCTGCTTATGTGGAGTGAATTACTGTTGTCCAATGTATTAGGACGCGAGTGAGTTAGTTTCGGCACATTTGTAAATGTGCTAATCTTTTTCATTATCTTTATTAGGATGTCAGGACGTGGACGTGGTAGTAGTAGGCATGGTAGGCCTAGAAGACATAAGATGCCTCTACTAGATGAGATTCTGGCACAGGAGGAAAGAGTTGGTCAGGCCAATGTGGTTGAACCGGTTAGTCAGCAGGCTATGGACACCTTAGCCCGCCAAATGGTCGGAGCCTTGCGGGAATCTATGGACATTCTGAGAGTTGAAAATCAAGTCCAGGCCCAGGTTACTGAGGCAGGGCCATCTTTTTTGAAGAGGAAGTTTTCTAGTCGAACTCGGATGAGTTTTTGGGTGATCCTAAGGAGTCACTGAAGGAAGATAAGTGGCTTGAATAGATAGTGAAGACGTTCGAGATGCTTGGCACCGAGGGCGACCAGTTGATGGTGACCTTAGTGTCTTTCCAACTGAAGGGGGATACGGGTTAGTGGTGGAAGTATGCCCGTGGGCATGTTGGGGTGACTTGTGAGGCTTTTATCAATGCCTTCCAGGACAAGTTTCTACCTTCTACGATTAGGGAGAAGTTGAGGGACCAATTTTCCAAGCTGGTGCAGTTGAATACACCAATGGCTAAGTTTGAGGCCACATTCACTAGCTTGTCCAGGTTTGCACCGGAGTTAGTGACGACCGAAGAGCGCCGGTGTTTGGAGTTTAAGAAGAGATTGAGGACTGGTCTCATATTCCGAGTGGCTGGGTCCATGATTAGAGACTATGGGCATCTCGTGGAGGCAGTAACCCATCTTGAGACTGTTTTGCAGGCTGAGGAGGAGAGGATGAGGGGCTCCAAGAGGGGTCAGGACAGTCAGGGGGATGGCAACAGACAGAGGGGTTCTAATCTCCAGCAGTCCCAAGGAGCACATTTGAGGTCTACCTTTCCAGTGCCAAGTTCGGGCTCGGGGAGGGGTGGTCAATGAGACATTACTTGTTTCAAATGTGGACAGTTGGGCTACAAGTCTCCAACTTGCCCGTAAAGAGGAGGAGGGTAGCAAGCAGCTTTGTGTTCGGCTCGTTCTTAGGGTCAGAGTCAGGGTAGAGGGCTGTCGCCCACTTGTTATCAGTGTGGACAAGTGGGGCACCTGAAGAGGTTTTGCCCACTGTTAGGTGGCATACTTGGTGCGTCTGGTTCGAGACAAACACAGAGCCACCAGCCTGCACAGTCAGCACAAGCCTCGAGGGCCAATCAAAGAGCCTCTTTGGCTCAATCAGTGCATCAAACTTTTGCTCCGGGGGGTGAGTAGGCTAATCAGAGGCCAACAGGGCGTGTGTATGCTGTTACCGCGCCAGATCTTGTACCAACTCCATCTGTAGTGAGAGGTACCTTATTGTTTTGCAACTTAGTTGGTAATGTGTTGATTGATACGGGTTCATCCCATTCTTTTATCTTGTCTGCATTTGCATTGGTTTTGGGGTTGAAGTTGGCACATTTAGCATCTCCTATCTGTGTAGAGTCACCTATTTGTGATGAAGTTATTCTAAAACAGGGGTGTTGTGGGTTGTGACATCGAGGTTGCCAATCGTCGATTACCTTTCGCATTTGTATTGCTTGACATGTCTAACTTTGATGTTATTTTGGGTATGGATTGATTATCGTCATACCGGGTTGTTATAGATTGCTACCGTCAAAGGGTTACTGTATGCACCTTGAGTGGTGATTGCTTTTATTTCTTGGGGGACTGGGTGGATAGAGTCTTATCACCGGTGTATGATCCACATGGGTGAAGTGAACTTAGTTGTCTCCTTACTATCTTTTTGAGTAGTGAATGTGATGAAAGTCGGGTTGAGTTGCAAAGGGTGGTTTGTGAATACCCAGATGTCTTTCCCAAGAATCTTACTAATTTACCACCTCACCGAGAGATTGAGTTCTCTATTGATTTAGTGTCTGGCATGGCACCGATTTCTATGGCACCGTATCGGTTTGCACTTGTTGAGTTGAGTAAGTTGAAGATTCAACCCCAAGACTTGTTAAATAAGGGTTTTATTCGCCCTAGTACTTTACAATGGGGAGTACCAACTCTCTTTGCTAAAAAGAAAGATAGAGTGTTGCGACTTTGTATTGATTCCTAGAAGTTGAACCGGGTAACTGTTAAGAACAAGTACCCAATGCCTCGTATAGATGATTTGTTTGATCATTTGAAAGGGTCTTGTTGTTTTTCTAAAATAGACTTGAGGTCGGGTTACCATTAGTTAAGGGTAAGGGAGGAGGATATCCCGAAGACAGTATTCCGAACGCAGTATGGCCATTATGAGTTCCTAGTGATGCCTTTTGGGCTAACTAATGCTCCAGTGGTGTTTATGGATTTGATGAATCGGATCTTCCTTAAGTTTCTAGACCGCTTTGTAGTTATCTTTGCGGACGACATCTTGATTTATTCGCCCTCTGAAGAGGAACACGAGGAACACTTGGGAGTGGTGCTTGAGTTGCTTAGAGCCCATAAGCTATATGCTAAGTTCGAGAAGTGTGAATTCTAGCTGAGGGAAGTTAAGTTCTTAGGCTATGTGGTATTCGGGAAAGGGGTGACTATAGACTCATCCAAGATAGATGTAGTTCAAGATTGGGAACAACCTAAGAATACTTTCAAGATCCAATGTTTCTTGGGGTTGGCCGGGTATTATCGGAGATTTGTGAAGGATTTCTCTAAACTAGCTTCACTTTTAACTAGGCTGATGAGAAAGGGAGTCAAATTTGTGTGGGATGAGACTTGTGAGAAGTCGTTCTAAGAGCTTAAGGTTAGACTTACCACTGCTCCAGTCTTGATTATTTCCGAGAGGGGTTTGGGTTATTCAGTCTATTGTGATGCTTCACGGGAAGATTTGGGTGGTGTTTTGATGCAAGAGGGGCAGGTAGTGGTCTGTGGCTCACGGCAGTTGAAAACACATGAAAGGAACTACCCTACTCATGACCTAGAGCTAGCAGCGGTAATCTTTGCCTTAAAGATTTGGAGGTATTACCTTTATGGTGAGAGATTTGAGGTGTTTTCCGATCACAAGAGTCTGAAGTATCTGTTTACACAGAAGGACTTCAATTTGAGATAGAGGTGATGGATAGAATTCAATGAGGATTATGATTTTGAGTTGCATTATCATTCCGGAAAGGCCAATGTTGTGGCCGACACCTTAAGTAAGAAATCAATTAGCAGTGTGGCCTGTATCGCCATTTAGGAATGGGAAATGTCGGGTACTCTTGGTGAGTTTGACTTGCATCTTGGTGAGTTCGTTGGTTCTACAGCCTTGTTTTCGGTAGTTGCCCAACCTACACTTGTGAACCGAGTGTTAGAAGCGCAGAAGAGTGACCATGAAGTAAAAACCCTCAGGGAGAAGATTTCCAGTGGGAAAGTGGAGAGGGGCTTGAATGTGTATCTCAACTAGAGTGTGAGATACTGTGACCGTTTGTACGTGCCGGAGTCTTGCTGAGAGGAGGTACTCCAAGAGTTTCATTATTTACGCCTTGCAGTGCACCTGGGAGGTACAAAGATGTATCACGACCTTAGTCATCAGTTTTGGTGGGGAGGTATGAAGAAGGATATAGCTGTGTTTGTATCGAAATGCCTTACTTGTCAGCAAGTGAAGGCCGAGCATCAGAGGGCAATGGGTTTGTTACAACCTTTGCCTATAGCTGAATGGAAATGGGAGCATGTCACGATGGATTTTGTTTTGGGCCTTCCGAGGACTCAATGGGGTAGTGATGCCGTTTGGGTGGCAGTTGACCGGTTAACCAAATCTGCTTATTTCATACCTATACGCGTGAGTGATTCGGTAGACTATCTTGCCAACTTGTATATCAGGGACATAGTAAGGTTGCACAGGGTCCTTGTGATAATTGTTTCAGATAGAGATCCACATTTCACAGCTCAGTTGTGGCAAAGCTTGCAGAGTGTTTTAGGCACTAGATTGACTTTTAGTACTGCGTATCGTCCTCAAATTGACGGACAATCCAAGCGTACTATTCAAATCCTTGAAGATAAGCTTCGAGGGTGTGTTCTTGACTTCAAGGGTTCGCAGGAGAGGCATCTACCCTTAGTGAAGTTTTCCTACAACAATAGCTTCCAATCAAGTATTGGCATGGCCCCGTTTGAGGCCTTGTATGGTCGATCGTGTAGATCCCCTGTGTGTTGGGCCGAGGTGGGTGATGCACCTTTGTTAGGTCCAAAGTTGGTTCGGGAAATGACAGAGAAAGTAGCACTTATCCGTAAGAGGTTAATCACGGTTCAGAGTCGCTAGAAAAATTATCCTGACCATAGGAGGAGACCTTTGTCTTTTGAGGTGAGAGACCATGTGTTTTTGAAAATATCACCTAGGCAGGGTTTAAGACCGCCCAAACTCCGCTCCGCGCGTGAGGGCGCAAATCGGGTTCATAGCTGCTACAGTTCGGACTCCTGTCACGGTTCTGAATCTAATCTTACAAAATGCAATGTGAGACTGATAAGTCACCAAAGAGTCCAAATCCGGAAAATCATTTTGGAAAATCGATTTTAATCAAAAGCGCCAAACATGGACTGCTTTGCCAGATTTCAGAGTCGCCACCTAAATATTTTATTTTGGGGAATTTAGGAAACCCTGACTCGTGCCTAAGGCCACGTGTCCGTCATCACCAAAGTTGCCTCGGCTCGAGAACTTGGGTACGATGGGGGAAGGTCATGAAATGAGCACCTCCGCTCGCCCAATCAAAGGATCGGCCTCTACTAACATGATATGTTGTTTTTGAAAACACATGTATTCTTATTCCAGTTTATTAACCTAACTTACTATGTGATGTGCACAGCACACAAGTATAGACTAAATCACTCAATTTGGAACAAAACAACTCATGTTTGTTTTTTGAAAAGTGGTTTGAAGATGCTACTTGTTCACAAGTAGGCTAAGACGCGGATTTGCCACCCTCAAGTGGGCTTAGAAAACAACATGATTTTGCCACTATGCAAAGTGGGCTTAAAATGCACATTTTGATGAATTGTTCCAATTTAAACAATGAAGCCATCATCCACAGGCATTCATGCAGTTATAACACTTAAGCAGTTAGCCTCATGGCAAGCATGCTATCATGGCAGTCACTTACACACATGCAAGGATGCTAAAGCATAAACACTCACAGCGTTCTCCAAGCCAAAACAAAAACTAGTTAGTAATCATGTATGATCCTAACTATGTTTGAAATGCCTAATGCAACACATGCAAAATACAACTAAATAGGCTCGGCTATTCTAAGATGGCATATGAATGCAACACTCAAAAACATGCTTTGAAACACGTATTCAAGTAAGTATTGAAATTCAATGCAGTTTGAATGATGTGCCGAGCCCGGTGCATGCAATACGAATGAATGATGCGCGCATGCAAAACATAAGTATAGTAATTGAAATATGCCCTAAAACTAACCACCGAAAGCTGATAAGTAAAGGGGAGAAAGACGTGGGGTTGGAAGACATGCATCACACACACGCACACTTATTACAAAATTTGCCCTCTCGACGGAAGGTCCAAATAATTAGCTAACTAACTACGTTAATTAAACTAATTATTACAAACCAACTAATTAACCATGCTATTCTAGCTAATTAATTATTACGAAACTTTAACTAATTAATCAAATTAATTAAGTTACAAAACCAACTAAGTAAGAAAAAGAAGCTAAATTAGGCTGCCACAGCGCTGCCTCGGAATAACAAATGATGCATGCTCGGTTTCCTCGCTCGGAAATCTGTTACTATGCCCAGAATTGTCTTTGTTTGCATTTGATTTGATCTCAGAACACTGCACAAACTCCAGAATGCTTCTGCTCCAACACAGGGACCCTCTGGTAGGCTACCAACCAGAAAAAAGGGCTGTAGACCACATGTAGACCAGAAAAAGTGGTCGGTCGACCACCTTTACTGGTCTACCGACCATAAATTTTGCCAAACTCTAGTTTTGCTGCAATAAAGAACAAGAAGGGGCATAGCAGTGTATTTGCAAGATATGTGTGCACAACCACCCTCCCTATCATTTCTCAAGCTCAAGGGAGTGCGGTACTCGACTCTCGGGCCACCAACCGAGCATCGCAATGCACGATGGCAGAGGAGCCAAGTTTGCACAAGTCAATGTCAATGAATGCACAAATAACACATAAGGGCCTCCACCCTATCATACACAGTCAAGGGCGTCGGTGACTGAGAAATGAGGCATGTGTCATCACTTCAAGTATGAAACGTGCCACATTCCTCGTGTTTGGATTGACGTCTGATCCAAACACAATGCAACGTACACAACATGTCTATCCAACAATGTTAATGTGGCATGCACAAGGTTCCATCATATAAGCAATGCATGCATGGCAGGCTAAAGCATCAAAGCAAGTAAAGAGCATCATACAAGAGGCATGCAATACAATGCTCAATGGACTTAAACCAACTATGGACAGAGCTCCACCATGCCAAAACAAAGGCCAAAACATGCTGGAAAAGGGGTCCAAAAGCTTATATAAGCATGTATACACATTGGCTCACAAACAATGAATGAAGACACAACTCTCAAACACATTGAAGGAGTGACAAATGTGAGAGTGTAGCTACACTATATGCACTGAAATCATGTGTGAAATGATGCCAAATCATCCGAACAACACAAGTATAGCATCCTAGGGACCTTGAATCATTAGGCTAATCAAAGCCATTGCATTACAACCATGCATAACAAATCCCATATGACCCAAACTACTCAAAACAGAGTTGAGGCATGCTAAATCAAGGCCAAAGCATGCTAAAACACAGGCTCAAAAGGGAAGGAAAGCATGTTCATTCATTGGCTCATGAACAAGGCATAATGTATAACCCTCCAATAGCAATGAAAGAGTGACAAACATGGGAGTATAGCAAAGACATAAGCTCTGAAATTACATTCCAAATGATGTCATATCATGCATATATCACAAAGGAGGCATGCTAGAAGGCTCAAAACTCAGGACTAGCTAAGGTACTTGTACCATAGCCATATCAAGCAAGCCCCAAAGGGCCAAGATGATTCAAAACAGTCATAAAACATGCCAAAACAAGGTCAAAAACATGCTTGAACATAGCCAACATATGCTAGAATAAAAGGCCAAAACACCAAGTAAGCTAGGCCAATGAGCATGATTACACTACAAGTGTCAGAAGCATATGAGGGATGCTTTAACCAACCAAAAACGGAGTTGTATCATGGCAAAATAAGACCAAAAACACACTGAGATGGTAGCCCAAAAAGCTTAGGCAAGCATGCATGCCAATTAGCTCATGATTGAGGCATAAAGCATAACCCTTCAAAAGCATTGAAAGAGTGAAGCATGGGAGAGTATGACCACACTTCATTCACTGAAATCATGTGAGAAAAGAGGCCAAAGCATGCAAACAACTCAAGTAAGCCATGCTAGAGACTATGAAACTCAAAGCTAGTGAGCAAGATTGCACTATGGCTATACAAAGCAAGGCATGCATGACCAAAAACACTTAAAACAGAGCTTAAGTATTGCAAAACATGAGTAAAAGCTTGCTGGAGTGGAGCCAAAACATGCTAAAATTGTGGTCCAAAGCATGATGCATGTTAAGGCTATAGAGAGGATTGCACTACAAGGGTATGAAGCATGCAAGAGGCAATCAAACCGACCCAAAACAGAGCTAAAGCATGCTAGAATAACATCAAAAACATGCTGAGATAGAACCAAAATAGGCTAGCATGATGGATCAAAGCATTGAGCACACAAGGCTAAATGGTAAGATTACACTACAAGTGCAAAAAGCATGCATGAGGTGACTCAACCAAGCCAAAAAAGAGTTATGCCATGCTAAAATAGGGCCAAAAATAGGCTGAGAACAAGCCAACACATGCTAGAAACACATGCTCAATAGTGAGGCCAACAAGGCAAGTAAACAAGGCAAGAGGAGAGGGGACCACCCCCTCTCATTTTGGGCCTCAAAACCACATTTCTACCACTAAAAATCCACTGGATTTTAGTGGTTAAAAGGCCAAGAGAAGGTGATCTCAAAGACCTAAAGAGATGGCACAAAACAAAGTAAAACAAGGCACCAAAGGGGGTAGACCACCCCTAACTCAAACCAAGCCTCAAACAACCATTTTTAATACTTAAAAATGAAGGTTTTTTCAGTTGAAAGTTAGGCCTAAAACATCATGCCAATAGGGCCAAATAAGCAATGAAAACAAAGCTTTAAAGGGAGTAAAGACTCACCCTTGAAGAACAACTTCAAAACAGTAACTTCTGAGGCAAAAACCAAGCTTTTGAGCTTCAAACAAACCTCCAAGTACCTCAGCTCAAGAGTGAAGGTGTTTCACTAGGTGCATTAGTGCAAAAGTGTGAAGAAAAACCACTTTAAGGCACAAACCAATACAAATATAGAGAGAGAGGGATATGTATAGCCCTAATGCAAATCTTTGAACCTCTGGAAAGGGAGAGGGAGCTTCCCTCTTCTAGAATTCTAAGCCTCAAGCTAGAGGCTTGGTGCAATCCCTCCATACACGTGTATGGAGGATGCATTTTGTGCTCACCAGCTGGCACAGCTGGTAAGGAAAATATCTGTAGAAAATGCAGGAAGGTCGCCGACCAGTTAAAGTGGTCGACTGACCACTCCTACTAGTCGACTGACCACAAAAGGTGGTCTACAGGGCACAAAACTGGTCGGCAAGGGAGGAAGAGGGTCTGTAGAGAGAGTGAAAGGTGGTGGCAGGCTGCCAACCACCTTAGGTGGTCCACAGACCACCCACCCTAGCTGGCCGACCACCAAAAGTGATCTACAGGGGGGGAAACTGGTCTACAGGGGGGAAAACTGGTCTACACCCATGTTCCACCCTCTAGACAAAGGGTAACAAGGTTTGGTTCAAAAATAAACCAAAAATGAAGCAAGACAAGAGTCCGCAAGGTGAGGCACTCAGCCGGAAGCCTCGAAAACTAGTCTACGGCTACAAAAGGTAGCCTACGGGCCTCTATTTCCCTCCAGGCAAAGGCAGCAAGGCATGGTCCAAAAACCGAGGCAAGAGGAGAAAATTAAGAGGTCCCGAGACAAGGCGCTCAGCCGAAGGCTCTGGAAACTCAAAACGAGCACAAACATACACAATCATCGAGCGCTCAATCGATGACGTCTGAGTCTTAAGGTCGGTCAAAAATGGGGTGTCTACACAGGGTTTAATAAGATTTGGAAAGAGTAAGAAGTTATCCCCTCGATTTACTGGGCCTTTTGAGATCCTTGTGCGGATTAGGGAGGTTGCTTGCCGTTTGGCGTTACCGCCACAACTTTTCGGAGTTCATGATGTGTTTCATATTAGTATGCTTCGGAAATATGAGTTGGATCCATCGCACGTGTTGGATTGGACCAACTTAGAGGTAGATGAGAATGTCTCTTATGACAAGAGACAGGTGAGAGTCTTGGATAGACGAGATCAAGTTTTGCGAGGCAAGATGATTCCTTTGGTTAAAGTACTGTGGAAACATCACGGAGTTGAAGAAGCAACTTGGGAACGTGAGTTGGAGGTCCGAGAGAAATATCCGGACTTATTTGTTGATGTTTAATTCTATGTTGAGATTTTCATTATGTGCATGAAATGTAAGGACATTGTATATGTTTCAATATGAGAACATTGTATATGTTGAAGATGTTTTGAAAACGTAGGCTAAGTATGACATTGTATATGTTATGAGCATTTCGGAAACATGAATTTTATATAAACATTGCACATGTTTTGAGAATATGGAATACTGAGAATGTTGTATCATTTTTGGAAGCATTGTACGTGCTGTGAAATTTTTTGAAAACTCAGATTTTGACTAAACATTATAAATATTTTGAGAAATTGTAAATTTCCTTTTGATGTGGGACTTGTGCATCGAGTCGATGAGAATGGATGACCGGAGAATGGGTCATGGTATTGGACTTGTGAGAATAACATTGTTATGAATGATCTAATATTGATTTTGAACTTGATTAGTAATTTCGGGGACGAAATTCTTTAAGGGGGGAAGGTTGTAGCGATCCCGATTTTGACCCGTCACTTGTTGTATTCTAAACTCGGGTTTAATGTTTTCATATTATTATTTACCTCTTGTTTCCCTTGTAACTCTTTAGAATTGGCTTTCGGATTGTAGTTGTGCGTTTGAAACAGGTTGGTTGCTTGTTTTTCTAAACCTTTGTTGCTCAGATTTTTGCTCCTCTGCTCGAGTGGCCATTCTTGCACTCGAGCGGGCTTTGTAAGTTTTGCTCCTGTGCTCGAGCGGCACTTCTAGCGCTCGAGTGAGACTTACAAACTCTCAGTACTTTGCACGTTTGCAAAAGTACTGAAAGGGTGTTGTTCACGCTCGAGAGACGTTTCTTACGTTTGAGCGAGTGGGCGCTCGAGCGGTCTTTCTTGAGCTCGAGCGGTTTGTCTATTGTCTGCAAGTACTGGATGTGTGTATTCGATACTCGAGCAGGACACTTCTTGCGCTCGAGCAAAACAACTTATTGTGTTTGACGCTCGAGCGTCAACTTCTCCATTTGAGCAGACTACGTGTATATCAGATCACGAAAATGACTTTTTACATCAGTTTTTTTAAATCTTTTCATCCTAAACCCTAAAGTTGAGAGCCTCACTCTTTAAAACTCACATTCTCTCTAATTTTCCATATAGATCTAGTGATCTCTCCACCTTACTTCCTTTAATAAAAAGGTAAAGCTTCTCAAGATCTTCATTTTAATCCGAATAGAGTTGAATTTCGACATCTTTGAGGTTTCTCCCTTTCCTTGCTTGGTCTTCTCTCTTTGAGGTTGTGATTTTCTACACTTTAATATGGTTTTTAACTTAGTTATTTGTCGTTGTGTAACAATGGTGGGATTTGGGTATAGTTTAGACAAACCTAGGGTTTGGGTAAAATGAAAGGGGTTTTTTTGTGTAGAAATAACATAGATGAACATGGGGTTGGGAGATGAGGTCATGTTCTGTCAAAATGGTTGATTTTGGTACCTGGATTGATATTTTGAAAAGGGGGATTTTTACCCTAAAATGACTATCATATCTATTTTGTATAAATAGTTGAATTGGTGTTGTAAATAGATGGTGGGATTGAATATATATTATTTCACACCCTTTGAAAATTTTGAATAAATTATCTGTCTTGGGATTGTACATCTTTTTAGAAATATTTGTATTGGGCTATCGGTGGATGATAGCTTTGATTGTTGTAGAAATTACATGTGGATTATGTGAATTGAAACTAATCTTTTGTTGGTTGTCATTGAATATGACTATACATAAATACATTGTATATGTATGATTATTTGGGAGGAGAAATGAGATGTACTCCATGTGCGATTATGTGTTTTAAATACATTGCATATGTATGCTTGTTTGGAAGGAGAAAGATGATAGACTCCACTATTTGGGAGGAGAAAGGGGATGGACTCCATTATTATTAAGTTGGCCGGAATGTCCTGGGTGAAAGTCCCGAAATTTATATATGGGTGCCGATCCCGCAGACGAAATATTCATAAAATGGCAGTTTGAAGTGTTGTGTGTTGGTTGTGAAATTGTTGAACCATTGAGTTGTAGTCTCATTTTGGTTATTGAAAAATAATGAAACTGGCCCATGTATTGAAATTAATTGAAGGAAAATGAAATAGAATGAGTTTGGTATTTTTATGACTATATAAAGATTTGAACGTCTTATCTTTAGCATTGTATATGCACACTGCACTTATATCTTCGTTAAATCTCATATACTGTGTTAGATTATTCCTGTTGGGCTGTGGCCCACCCTATTTTGGAAAAAATATTTTCAGGTAATGATGGCATGCCTTCACTAAGGCAATAGCACTGGAAGGATTTTTGGGAAGCAAGAGCTTCCTTTGTTTTTGTTTTACTCCTGTATAGCCTAGGGCTAAATTTGTATGAGCTTGTCTCATTTTTGTTGTAACCAAGCCAAGGCTTGGAAAGGTGTAAGCCTAAAGGGCATTTGTTTATATTAAACTCTTTTATATTATTAATGTCATGAATGAAAGGACCAGTTACTCTAATGTATGCTATTATTAATAAATGTTTTGGGTCATATTTATGGTTTTATTTTGGGGCGTGACATCACCAAACAATAGTCAAATAGAGGGATTTGGGCTAAATTTCCCTTATATATAACATTTATAAAGTATGAAAGTTGGGCTTATCTTTATTATAAATAAAAAATAAAATAAAAAAAAATTGGGCCCAAAATAGTAAAGAATTGTAGGAAAATAGTTTGAAAAAGGTTTAAAACAATAAAATCTCAACTGCAAACAGATTCGCATCCACCCGCCAATTTATACGCCCCGCTTAATCTCAATCTGTCTAAGTTCGAACAAATGGCGAATGAAAAGCCACATGACCTTATTTGATGCACGAGCACCCCTAATTTTCTTCCATCTTGTATGGTCACTGTGAAATGAAATATTTGAGTTCAAATCCAAATATGTAGACGGTTAGATTTTGTTTAAATTATGAATTTAGGTAAAATATTGATAAGGGAAAGAAAAAGTTGAGAGAAATATAAATAAAATAAAAGTTAATTCGTTTTATTAATTTTCTTTCCCTTTTCAAGTATCTAAGGTTATAATCCAAACATAGCGTTAGTGTTCAAATCCACACTACTTAACAGAGAATTGAGAAGAAAATAATTACCTAATCACAGATGGAGCTCACAATGGGTGAGTTTTATATTTTTTAAAAATATTTCAATATTACTCCGATCAAACTTCATTATGTATTCAAAATTTTATTTTTCTTCACTAAGATTAGCTGTTTTTTTATATTAAAATGGTCACAGCTTCTCTCTAGTTTAAAATCAGATTGGACGATATTATTAGGTCATGGTGGGCCCGATTTGAGTCCATCTTGATGATCCAAACTGTTTCAATGTGTAAAGCTTATCGAGTACATCATTCCTATAAAAAATCATGTTGATTGGATATGGATAAACATTCGATCAGATTGCATTTGTTTCAATAGCAATTATGATTTTAAAAATAAATCACAAACACAAATGCAAATTGATCAAGTGATTATTGATGTCTGATTAATGTGATTTTCTCAAGGATGATGTATTTGATGAACTCTACATATTCAATAGTTTGATTATCGAGATTGTGAGAGCCAAATAATGGCAAAATCAAAAGGTGCGTACCTCAGAAGACTCATGGTTAATCGGTTGTATCCTACGAGAATGGGAAGCCGAATATAATATATGTGTCGAATAAGTGTAGATCCTTAGAGCCGAATAAGAGAAAAGACAATGATTAAAAACTAGGTCCTGGCCCCGAGGGTCAAAAAGGACAGGTATAAATACAAGAACAATGGATTGAGAAAGGTATGTAAGAATCACTTCACTTAACTTAGTAAACAAGCTATCCTGAGTGTCTGAACTGACTTGTCCGTCGGAGTGCTAATTCCGGCACCCCCGACCGGAGTGTTTGCATCTTTTCAGGTGACTAGCTGCGGATCACTAGCGTCTCCCAGGATCTGAAGAGTATTTCCAAACACATCTCCACAATTGGCATCGTCTATGGGAATACTCAAAAACATCCATGGCAAGCGTGACTGAAGATCCTCCGATAGCCACTGACGAGACCACAGAGAGAGATGACCTCACTCCAGCAAATATGCTCGGAAAGGAAACCATCGCTGCAAGACGTGCCTTGAACTTCGACTCACCAACGACTTCAGCGTAAGAAACAATGCAAGCGATCAGGGAACAAGCAAAGCAGAATAAACAAAGGCTGGAGAACATGATCGCTGAAAATGAACGTCTCCGTCAAGATTTGGCCCTAGAAGTAGCAAAATCCAAAGAAGCTGTCCGCCAAGATCCCGAACAACCTCCGAGGGCAGGTGGACAACGACCTCGAGCCCGACCAAAGGATACCGACAGCGACTCGAACTCATTACCCACAGAGCTCAACAAGAAGAGACGATCCGACACTTCTAGCTCCTCCGAAAAGAGTCTACATACATGGAACAAGCGCAGAAGAAGCAGTTCAGACGAAGAGGACCGGCACGATCCTTTTGTCCGACGGATTGCAAGGGCGGCCCAGCCCAAGAAGTTCAAAGCTCCGTCATTCACTCTTTACGACAGAAAATCAGACCCCACTGATCATATCCGTCACTACAAGCAGGCCATGACATTGCATGCGGACAACGAAGCCCTCATATGCCGAATATTCCCCAGCAGCCTGGGGCCATTAGCAGTCAGGTGGTATTACAAGTTGGAGCCGGCTTTGATCAAAAGCTTTCATCAATTACAGAAATCCTTTAGGGCCAGGTTCATCACCAACGAGGTACAACCGAAATAGGCCGACTCTCTCTGGGCTATGCAGATCCAGTCAGGAGAAACGCTCAGAGCGTACTCGACGCGCTATTGGGAGTGCTTCAATCTCGTTGATAACGCTTGCAATGACTCCATGGCCATTATCGCCTTCAAAATGGGACTACACCCTGGCAGCGCTCTTCGCAATTCCCTGACTAGAAGACCCCCCAAAATAGTTTGGGCGTTGATGAAGAAAGTTGAGAAGTATTGCAAAGTCGAAGACGATGCCTTGAGAATTAAAGCCGGACAAACGTCCAACAAAACAGCACTCCCTGAAATTGCTCAACCAATAAGTTTCGTGACACCTCCGAGCCCTGAACCACGGCAACGCGCTAAAAGAGACAAAAGGCGGGACTCTCGCCGATCAAGCAATCAATGCTCCCACCGGACAAATGAACAACTGCAAGTCGACAGCAGGCGCTCGAGGCGTGCCGACAAGAAGTACATAGAATTGTCCGAACCAATCACTGCGATAATGACCAAGGTCCAACACCTTCCATTCTTCAAATGGCCATCGAAGATGGTAGGACCTCCCGACACACGAAGAAGGGATAGGCGGTGCGAGTATCACAAAGATCACGGCCACGAGACTGAGAATTGTTACGCATTAAAGGATCACCTGGAAGAACTGGTGCAAGACAGCCGACTGCAGCAGTACATGAGAAACGGCAAGCCAATCAAGGCACTAGCCTTAAGGCAAGACTCACCCCCACTTGGCGTAATCCATATAATCTACAGCCTGCCAGCGCCCCCAACCGTGCACGCAATCCAATCGCATCCAATCCCCCAAAAGCAACATATTTCGACCGAATGGCCCAGAGAAACTCCGACAATCACTTTCAATGACTCCGATCTTAACGGCGCAACAGCCTCCCACGTCGATCCGTTGGTCATCAGATTACGCATAAATCGGTTCACCATTGAACGCATTCTCATAGACCCAGGGAATACTTTAGAGGTTATGTATCACAAGACTTTCATCAAACTTGGCTTCAATAAGTCAGATCTGTCTCCGGCTCCTCACCCAATGTTCGGCTTTAACACGAACCCTGAGTACTCGTTAGGAAAGATCACACTACCTGTTTAAGCGAGCTCCAGAACGGTCGAAGTAGAATTCCTAGTCGTAAAGCTCCCTTCGCCGTATAATGTCATCGTGGGGCGAACTTGGTTACATATTATGAAATCCGTTCCAAGCACTTATCATCAGCTTGTACGCTTTCCGACAGCCCACAGCATTGAAGAAATTCGTGGCTCCCCGTAATCGACACAAGCAGAGATTTTATGAAAACCTTATCACTGACCCGACCTGTGGGCTTTGATACTTGTATACATTTCACTTCTGCAATGCAAACCATTTTTCTTCCTCGCTCAAATTCATTTCCTAACTCTCATTGTAGCGCTCGTCATATCGCTGATTTAAAGCCCCATTTGGTGCATGACACCTTAGGGCCGACTAAGACTCCGAATTCGGAGCGCCCTTCGTGGATATCACGATTGGCCAAACTAAGTCTCCGGATTCGGAGTCTCCTTTGGTGTATGACACCTTAGGGCCG
Organism: Camellia sinensis; assembly: GCF_004153795.1. NCBI lineage: Eukaryota > Viridiplantae > Streptophyta > Magnoliopsida > Ericales > Theaceae > Camellia > Camellia sinensis. The sequence goes on from NW_021026871.1 coordinate 143,947, forward strand.
ACTAAGACTCCGAATTCAGAGCGCCCTTCGTGGATATCACGATTGGTCAAACTACGTCTCCGGATTCGGAGCCCCCTTTGGTGCATGACACCTTAGGGCCGACTAAGACTCCGGATTCGGAGCGCCCTTCGTGGATATCACGATTGGCCAAACTAAGTCTCCAGATTCGGAGCCCCCCTTTTAGTGCATGACACCTTAGGGCCGATTGAAGGCTCCAGATTCAGAGCCTCCTCTAGTGCATGACACCTTAGGGCCGACTAAGATTCCAGATTCGGAGCGCACTTCGTGGATATCACGATTGGCCAAACTAAGTCTCCGAGATTGGCCAAACTAAGTCTCCGGATTCGGAGCCCCTTTTTTGGTGCATGACACCTTAGGGACGATTAAAGTATCCGAATTCTGAGGCCCCTTTTGGTGCATGACACCTTAGGGCCGATTAAAGTCTCCGGATTCGGAGCCCCCTTTGGTGCATGACACCTTAGGGCCGACTAAGACTCTGGATTCGGAGCGCCCTTCGTGGATATCACGATTGGCCAAACTAAGTCTCCGGATTCGGAGCCCCCCTTTTAGTGCATGACACCTTAGGGCCGATTGAAGGCTCCGGATTCAGAGCCCCCTCTGGTGCATGACACCTTAGGGCCGACTAAGACTCCAGATTCGGAGCGCCCTTCGTGGATATCACGATTGGCCAAACTAAGTCTCCGAGATTGGCCAAACTAAGTCTCCGGATTTGGAGCCCCTTTTTTGGTGCATGACACCTTAGGGACGATTAAAGTCTCCGAATTCTGAGGCCCCTTTTGGTGCATGACACCTTAGGGCCGATTAAAGTCTCCGGATTCGGAGCCCCCTTTGGTGCATGACACCTTAGGGCAGACTAAGACTCCGGATTCGGAGCGCCCTTCATGGATATCACGATTGGCCAAACTAAGTCTCCGAATTTGGATCTCCCTTTTGGTGCATGACACCTTAGGGCCGATTAAAGTCTCCACATCGAAACGCCAGTTACGGAGCCCCATCGGCGCAAGATGTCTTTGGGCCGATTAAGACTCCGAATTCACAGCGCCTCTGACGCGTAACACCCTAGGGCAGATCATACCTCCGAATTCGGAGCACCCTTCGGCACAAACAAAACAAAACAAAAAATGCCAACATTCGAAATAAGGCGCTTAGCTAAGCATATAAAAAATCCAAAGTAAGACGCAAATGTTTGAAATAAAACTTTTTATTTGATCAAACAGTTGTTACATAGACGCAATCCGCATTTGAACATTACAATATCTATCTTTAACTTCTAAGGCGATAAGGGGAATTAATCATGTTGATACAGCGGAGGCCCCGAATCAATGCACATCGTTTGGGAAGCCTCCGCGGCTTAAAATGCCTTGATCCAACCGTGCCCGAATTAGCATATCTCTGGACCTCCCTCCGACACCATCGACAATGTCAAGGCCAAGATCCAAGACAAGGAAGGTTAAGGGCAACGGTCATTGTGTCTCCTTTCGCGGCAATCTGCTCCGACGACTTGGAGGCTGACACGCCTCCCGTTTCTTTTTTAACGACCTACCTCCCACATTAGAGAATTCTCCGCTGCGATCCATTGCGGCATCATGCTCGGCCAAAGTTCGAGTTTGGCTGATTAAAGAAACTCTATTTTACATCCACAATATTATATAACCCCACGCAACAAATGGCATTATATTAATGAGGTCACTGGCACGAAGAGTCCATTCCATTTATTTTTAAATGCTAGCAGTGACCCCGAGGCAATCTCATTAACGCCAAAACCCCAAGAGACGAACGTCGATTGACATTCACCACAGCCTAGGTACCCAAACGGCTTTTTGGAACACATGCACTGACTGGGACAAGGGCAGCGTTATCAATCCAACCGACCAAGCATTTAGACCCCGCGCCGACTGGAATTTGCCACAGCCACTCCACGTACTGGCTTTTGGCCTCTTGAAATTATAGTGGCCACATTCAAAAATAAACGACCATCACGATTGGGCCGACCCCGCCTATAAGCCGGCGTATCACTATACGGTCAATGTTTGTACATTCATTCAAACATCCATGCAATAAAACAAAACACGTATATGCCGAATACGAACTATGACGAAATATCTATAATAGAACGTTTTTATTCAATCCAACAATAAATTACATAGTTTTTATTGCGTTTCAACCTTACAATGTGTGTTCTTATACGGCGTCACCCTCATCCTCACTTTTCTCGACTTCAAAAGCGAAAAATGGAAAATGTTTGCTGTGGTAAAGCGGCGATGCCGAATCAATGCCCGACGCTCGAAGAGCTTCCGCGGCTTGAGATGCCTTGATCCAACCGTGCCTAAATCCACAATTCTCACATCGGCAAACCTCTTCGGCAAGCTTCTCCTTGGTCTTTTCGATTCCAACTTTTCGGCCTTCATGAAAACCTTTTTCACAGGCCCTTCCCTTCGCAGACTCCATTGCAAACATACTCACCGTCTCACGATCGGCGAGCGCGGTACTAATGAGCCGACTGGTAACCCTTTCTTCCATAATTGGGTTTCCTTGCCCGGCAAGTTGTGCTTGAGCCACCCTGGTCTTCCTTAACTCACGCTCAGCCGCCTCCGCGCAAGCCTTCAAACTTCTAATACGTTCCTCCCTCTTTCCAATTCTTGACGGGCAGCGCGCAGCCGCATGCCAATTTCATAGGCAGTGTAAAGCCCCTTCACCGCCCCATGAATGCCTTCGCAAAATACATCATAGTCCGACCTACCATCGATTGCTGAACCTCAGGAGGAAAAATTTGTCGAGCAAACTCGACCGCTATATTTGGGTCTCGAACGATTGAGTCCACCTCTGTCATGGGTCTATTCCCCACAAATACCGCAAAGCTTAATGGGTACGGTTTCGCGTCAGATCCCCTCTCGACTCGGGGTTGCGGAGATCTGCCCTGCGACTGCTTGTCCCACCTGGGTGACCTGCTTCGACGACGAGGAGACTGACGCCTCTCTCAATCCCTAGAACTCCTACTTCCTATGCGCGAAGGTTCACCACCTCGATTTATGTCTCCACCCAACTCAGCTAGCGTCCTTGCTTCCCCTCTGCTGTTAAAAAAGAGTCTGTTCGACATTCACACGATAAATCTTCCTCCAAGAGCTGGAGTCAGCTGTTTACTAAGCTTATAAAGGTTGTACCTTTGTTCATTTATCCTTTACAAAGGCAGCGCCCTCGAGGCAATCTCATTAATTGAGAAAACCTCAATCGTCCGGTGCCCGAATGATCATGCACCGCCTAGGGCAAGGGCAAATTCATCAATCTATTCGACTCAACTGCCCCAGCAGGCTCACGAATTGATTCTTCAAAATTATTAAGGTCGTCTCATCTGGCGCCCGAATGATCATGAACCAACTGGGGCAAGGGCAGATTCATCAATCTATTCGGCTCAACTGCCCCAGCCGGCTCACGAATCAATTCTTCAAAATTCTTAAGGTCGTCTCATCCGGGGCCCGAATGATCATGAACCAATTGGGGCAAGGACAGATTCATCAATCTATTCGGCTTAACTGCCCCAGCCGGCTCACGAATCGATTCTTCAAAACTCTTAAGGTCATCTCATCCGGCGCCCGAATGATCATGCACCGCCTAGGGCAAAGGCAGATTCATCAATCTATTCGGCTCAACTGCCCCAGCTGGCTCACGAATCGATTCTTCAAAATTCTTAAGGTCGTCTCATCCGGCGCCCAAATGATCATAAACCAACGAGGCAAGGGCAGATTCATCAATATATTCGACTCAACTGCCCCAGACAGCTCATGAATCGATTATTCAAAATTCTTAAGATTCATCAACATATCCGGCATATGAATGATAAATCAATATTGTCATAAGATATTCAATCTCTGAAAGCTCAAACACAGCAATGATTTTATCCAAAGCAGTGAAAGGCAAAACATTCTTCATTAACATAACTTCACAAACTGTGTACAAGTGGTGGTTAAGTAACAAGGAAATTTTCATTAATAAATTGAACGCAGATAGTAACCAATTTATACATGAAAACTACCCTGAACCAACAAAAGTCTACCGAACAAAAACTTACATTGGAATTAAAAATACTTAATAAAATTGAAATGTCTCCCATATCAATCCTCGGGGTCAAATTCAAGTGGCTCAACATCCATATGCTCGTAGGGAATCGACAAGGCCAATGTAACTCCAACGGCAGCAAAGGCTTTGAGCCACCCATGTTTGAACTCCCGATTCTCGAATTTGGGGACTTCGTCCACATATTCCGTGAAGACGGCACTTTTTCTTACCTCAAATGCCGCAGAAGCCTCAAAATCGGTTTTTTCCTTGGCCGCCTTGAGCTCCTCTACCTGAACCTCCACCTCGGCAAGCGCCTCCTTGGCTAACTTGAGCGATTCTTCGCTCGCATTGGCCCTACTCTCGGCGTCAGAGCGGAGCTGTTCAGCTGAGCGAGCCCTCTCCTTCTCTGCTTCAGCTCGCGCACTCTCCATTGCGGCTCTCATCACTTCAAACTCGGCCCTACTCTTTTGACCGTCCGCCTCTGTTTGCAAACGATCAATCCTGTCAAGGGCATCATGCAGGCGACGGCCTAGGTTCACGATCCTGCCAACCGTCTGCAAAACAAGTTGGGATCATCAGATACCTTAATGAAAACAAATTCAAGAGAATTTGACATGGTCACTTAGCAGGAGCGTCGACTGCGCAGATAGGGCTACGGCCATAACATCCGACACGGCGTGAAAGGCTGCGTTGTCAGCCGGCAAGGAAATTGAAGCTACCAGACTCAACGCCACGGCTGGATCCTCAATGGCTGAAGCGTCAGAAGAGATCGGCGTATCTCTAACCTTTGGCCGAACAATAAAAGGAGCAACCACGTCCGACTCTTCTAAACGAGGCCGTTTGGAAGTAGGGCTAATCTCCGACCCAGCCTCTCCCTCGGCACTACACTTTTTGCCCCGCTCCTCTCCAGAATCAGCCGTTCGTTAATGATCTGTTCAACCTCTTTCCCCGCTTCGGCCGCAGCAACCTGAGCCGTCTCTTCAATAACGGGTACAAAAGTTTTAATCAAGGTGGGCTCAGAATGGGCGGCCTCGGCCTTCTTTCGAGCAGCTATCCGCTCGACATTTTTCTTTCGCGCCATCTGCGTAAGGTTTTCCCCAGCTATACCTTTGAAAAAATCACGGGGTAGGTCTCCTAAATTCGCAAAAATATCTCCAGAAGAAAACTCTGCCCGACCCGAAGTAGATAGTAAAGGCTGGTTAAGTCCGGCAGCCTCAAGCGCCGAGCATATCACCTCGTCGACTTCTTCAGCCTCCTCAGTGACCTCTCTGGTTAGTTCGGCAACTACCTCTACCACCGGCTCCGCGTCTTCCCCCGAATCTGAATCTTCGAGACCAATTTGCCTAAGGTTTTTTAAGCTGGGAAAGAGAAGAGCCGAAAGGTGTTGATCGCCGGATGGAATTGGAATGCCGTCCGCGGCCGAGAATGTAGTATAAGTAGGTTCGTATCGAAGGAGTATGTGAGCAGCTCTCCCTTGCTTTTGTACGTTTGGACGGCCGAAGTATCTGAGTGCAGTCTTAATTTTCTCAAGGACTGCGTCGTCGGTTGAGAGAAGAATCTTCTTCAATTTGTTACCTGCAAAGAACAAGGGGTGATTAAAGGAAAAAAGCCGAATAAAAGGCAGATCAACAAACACGAGTGTAACAAGCCCGCGGGGGGACCTCGCTACAGCTCGGACTCGACTTTGTTGTCACGGTTCTAAGTCTGAACCAAAGAGTCCAAATCCGGCAAATCGTTTTGAGAAAAAACAGATTTTTGAAAGAAGTGCCAAACATGGACTGCTTTGCCAGATACAGAGTCGCCACCTAAATATTTTATTTTGGGAAATTTAGGAAACCACCCTGACTCGGTGCCAAAAGGGCACGTGTCCGTCATCACCAAAGGTGCCTCGGCTCGGGAACTTGGGTACGATTGGGGAAGGTCACTTCGTGAAGCACCCCGCTCGCCCGGTCATAGACCGGCCTCTACTAACCATGATATCAATTTTTGAAAACATTGCGAGTTCTTATTCCGGTTATTAGCCTAGGTTACTATGTGATGCACACAAGCATATAAGTATAGACTGGGTCGCCCGAATTGGAACAAAACATTTCATACTTGTTTATTTGAAAAATGGTTTGATGATTGCTACTCGCAAGTAGGCTAAGACGTGGATTTGCCACCCTCAGGTGGGCTTTAGAAAAATTGTGATTTGCCACTATCTAGTGGCCTTAAAACTCACAGTCAATGATTTGTTCCAATTTTAAACAACCGACCTTCACCCACAGGCATTCAGGGCAGTTATATCACATTAGCAATTAGCCTCATGGTAAGCATGCTATTCATGGCAGGTCACTCACACGCATGCAAAGGATGCTAAAGCATAGACTTACCGAGTACCCAAGCCAAAAATAGAAACTTTCATAGAAATCATGCATGATCCCTAACTATACAGGAAATGCCTAATGCAAACACATGCAAAAATGCAATTACAGCAGGCTCGGCTATTCTAAGATGGCATAATGAAATGCTACAAACTCATCATGTATTCAATTTGGAATTGAAGGTACAATGCAGTTAGTTGATGCGTCGAAGCCCGGTGCATGCAATACAGATGAATGATGCAAACATGCTATCATACTGTATGCTACAATATGCCCTGATTCGTAACTCATCGTAAGCGGATAATAAAGGGAGAAAGGATCGTGGGGTTGGAAGACATACATCACACTCACGCACACTTATTACAGTTATGCCCTCGCTCGGAGAGGTCCGAATAAACAATTACAGTCACCGTGAATGGAAAGATATTACAGTCCGAATATTACAAATTTACTTAATAATTAATGAATTAAACTAAGAAAGCAGATAAAACTTGCGCGTGCAAGCCGGGACTGCCTTGTGCTTCTGAGAGGATGATGCATGTCCGGGTTGTTCTGGCGCGGAAATTACCACGGAATGCCCCAATTAGCCTCTGGTTTACACCTGTTCTTGAAATGCGTGCCAAGGCCCCAAAAAAGGTTGCTGTATTCCTCATTTTGCTGCAACAGAGAGCAGGAAAGGGGCATAGTCAATTGTATTGCAACCAGATATTATGCATGTCTCGATCCTCGTGCCACTTAATTCACGCCATACCTGCGATGGGCATTGATGGCAGAGGAGTCCGAATGCACAACTCTAATTATAGGATGAATGCATAGAAACTTCAGCTAAAATACCTAACTCCATCCATGGATAATCCGGTATTGATCAGTGTCGGTGACTGGGGAATTTGAAACACATTCCGTCACTCGGAGTACGAAATGTAACCCGTTTCCCTGCCCGGGGCCTAACTCCTATTCCGGACACGATGCAATATGCATATATGCGTGAAATGCAACTAAGATGCAATCCTAACATACCCAATGCTATGAAAATTGAGAATGTCATCGAAATGCGTGCACACGGGCACGCAAACATTACAATAAAAAACGAGAAAAAAAAACGAGAAAATGACAGAATGCACTGAAAATGAGGTGCCTCGAAATATGTGCACGCGGGCACGCAAATCAGCGATGATAGGTGTCTCGAATTTACGTGCACGGCGGGTACGCAAACCGAGCGAATGATAGGTGTCTACAAAATAACGTGCGCGCCTGGGCACACCAAACCGAGGCGAGATATCGAAAAAAAAGACAAACATGGGGCTCTTATACCAACATGGGTGAGCCTCAGCCACACTCACATAGGGATGCCATGGCAGAAAATAGGTGACTCGAATGCGTGCACACGGGCACGCAAACCGAAGGCGGCTGCTATACGCAATGCAAAATGACATGAAAAATGACAAATGGACATTATACTAACATGAGAGAGCCTCAAAGCCACACTCACATAAGATGCCGATGGCAGGAAAATGAGGTGCCTCGAAATGCGTTGCACACCGGGCACGCAAACCCGAGGCGGTGCATACGCAAATGCAAATGACATGGAAAATGACAAATGGACTAGTATTAACTTAACATGAGAAGCCTCAGCCACACTCACATTAAGATGCCGTGATGGCATAAACATGAATGGTTGCCTCGAAATGCGTGCACACGGGCACGCAAACTGAGGCGGTTGCATACGCAATTGCAAATGACATAGAAAATGACAAATGGACTTATACCTAACATGATGAGAGGCCTCAGCCAATCACCATCGGATGCCGGTGGCAGAATATGTACTGCCTCGAAAATTGCGTAGCACCACGGGCACGCAAACCTGAGTGGCATATGACAGAATATGATGAAATGACATGAAAATTTGGACAAGTGGGCTTTATACCACGGTGAGAAGAGCCTCAGCCACACTCACATCGGCTGCCTGGCGGGCAGAAAATGAGGTGCCTCGAATATGCTGGTGCAACGGGCACGCAAACCGAGGCGGGTGCTAAAATGTGATGAACCATGGCAAAAATGATATAGCAAAGCTATGGCTTAATGTGGAATTTCAGCACTTAAAAATAGATGGGGGAAATAGTCCCAAAATGGAGCGAATGCATGAAATGCAAGGAAAGATGTCCCGAAATGCGAAACATTTTAGGCACCCGAAATGGGCCTAAGCTATGCCAAACATGTACAATATGGACATGCAATGCAAAGACAGAAGCTGACAGTCCCAAAAGATGCACTTTTACAAGTTTATAAACAAGGCCAAAAACAGCAAGCATAGGTGAAGGAAAAATAGCATGCAAAAGAATAGGCGGCCAAAAAGAGCGGTAGGTAATGAAGCAAGTGGTATAAAATAAACCCAAAACTGAAAAATTTCCTTCTACAACACTTGAAGAATGACCAAAAATTACATGAACATTTAAACAGTATATTGCAGAAACCTCAAATCCAGTATACAAACATGCTAAAAATGCTGATGCAAAACAAAGGCCTCAAAAGGTGCTTATAACGATGAAGTATTATAAAATAATCACCAAACAGAGAAAAGTGTGAATGAAACATGAAAGTATAGGCCAAAAAAAAGGCCACTTTTCAGTTCGACCAAGGTCAAAAACAGAAGCAAAGAGTGGCCTATTAATTATGCAAAAATGGGGCCAAAATAAGGGATTGAACTACAAGTGGACACATGGAACACCAAACAGTTTGAGCCCTTCTCCAATGTGAAGAGGGCTCAAAAATAAGGCCTTTATATTAGTTTATTAACATGCCTCAAACAGATTGCTCATGGCCAAAAGATAGCATGACAAAATCATGACATACAAGATGATCAATGAAGCAAGTATATTATGGAGGGCTCAAAATGGTTGAGCCCTTACATGATAAGTGAAGATTGAGCCAAAAATATTGGTCCTTTTCAGTTTAGGGCCGAATGGCTTGAAACCAAAAAGAAATGAGGCTTTAGAAATAGATCAAGGGAAAAGATCAAAGGATTCAAAGTGTAACTTACCCTTAAGAATCCCAAGCTTTTGTTGCTTCTTTGGGTTTGATTTTGCAGACTCTATTTAGCCTCAAGAATTCCTCCCTGTTGCTGGAAATGAGATGGTTGGTGGTAGAGCTTGGTGGTGTAGAAGGAAAGAATGGTAGGGGGTTAGGGTTTTTTGAGAATTGAGAGAGAAGGAAGATGGAGATGGCTATTGGAGCTTTGAAGGATAATTTTTTCTAACCCCTATGGAAGAAGGCCACCAGCCTGGTTATAAAGATCAAAATGGGGTTGTAAAGGTGGGGAGAAGGAGAGGTCAAAACTCCCACAAAAATCCCCCGGGATACAGGGAAAAATATCTGGGGGGATATTGCCCCACAGCTGGAAGGGTACAGGCAAGGAAGCAGGCCGCCTTCATATCTTTTGCTGGAGGTAAATGCCGGCCCCGGGCCACACCCCCTAGCCGGCCGGCTAGGGGTCAAAAGGTGTCAAGGTGATTTTCCTGGCCGGGCCAGCTACTGGGAGGTTACCTCTATGTGATTGGTACAACACAACCATGAATAAGTTGAAATTCCAAGAAAAGTGGCCCAAGGGGTTCAACCCAAGGCTCGGAAAGAGGGGTCAAAAAGGGTCAAGTTGACTTACTTGCGCCGGCCATGAACTCTTTAGGGGCCTCTTATGTGTGTACATCACAATATGTGGTTCAAAGTTCAAGAAAAAAGGTTTCCAAGGGGTTCAACATTAGCCCGAAGAAAGGTCAAAAGTCAGGTCAGGTGGACCTAATTGGCCGGCCATGACTTTTTTAGGGGCCTCTCAAGATGTGTAGATCACAGAATATGTGGTTTGAAAGTTGGCAACACTAGCTCCAAGGTATCAACATTAGCCCGGAAGTGCGAAAAAAAAACGGAGGCCGGGAGGCTTCCGGAAGAGAGTAACTGGTAATAGAACATAATAACAACAATTGCTGGCCTCCCACCCTTCAGTGAACCTTTCCCTATGATAAAAACAGAGGTTACCTGCCAAAAATGAAACGAAAACCGTTGCAAAACGAACGTTCCGGAGGGTCCATATAACACTGTCAGTATTGTGGTCCCGAAAATGGGCTGTTAAGCACCGAAAATGGTATTCGACCTCGAAGTGGGTTTCTTAGCCCCCCAGTGTCCCTCAAAAGGGAGCAAATAGGAAGTATGCCAAAAATCAGAGCAAACGGAGATGGTTAGGTGGTCCCGAACCGAGGCACACGACCTGACGGCCGGAAAACCGGAAACCGGGCTCCGAAATGGGCAAAATGGCCTACGGCCACCAAATGTAGCTACGGACATTGAGAGATGGTCTACCAGACCTCTCCCTCCCTCAGGAAAAGAAACCGAGAAAATTGAGTCTGGTTCGCAAACCGAGACAAGGCACAGAAGAGGGTTCGGAAGTCCGGAGGCAGGGCTCACGGCCGCAACTCTGAAACTTCTGAACGAGCACATTAAACAACATCACCAATCGCTCAATCAGTGACGTCTGAGTCTTAAGGTCGGTCAAAAATGGGGTGTCTACAACGAGGCATTACATGGCAACCTGGATCACCCTTTCGTCTGGGAATAGGGTCTAGGCGGTCTTCGCCTTCACCGAACTCCCAATTACCTCGAACATTGACCATTACATCGTCAACTCTCTTACCAGAACTGGCAAGCATGGTTATCAAGTTATGGTCAGTGTCCTTGGCCCTGAGAAAGTATCGCCCCAGCCGACCGGAAGATTTGGCCAAAGCGTAGCAGTGACGAATCATCGGAATGCCAAGATTGATCCTAAGGCGTCGGTTCAACTCTATCACTCCCATGATGATTCGAAAGAAATTTACGTTGGGTTGAGAAGGAATTAGACTCTAATAGCGAAGGATGGCCCTAAGCAATGGATGTAGGGGAAAACAGACTCCGCCCTCCACTATGGATAAGAGAGGGAAAACGATCGTATTTTGATCCTCCCTCTCCATATCAAGAGTACTGTCCGTTACAAGAGATAAGTGGACATCGTCGGGAACGGAAAAGTGTCGCCGGAATCCGAAATACGACCCTCAGAAAGGAGGTCTTTCATGTGTTTAGCCATTTTCACGAGGATTCAAGGTTCCGCCAAAATCGAAATGACAAACAGAAAATAGGATTGCAAAGAAGAGAGAAGAAGACTTACGAGAAGTAAACGGGGCAAGGATAGACGGAGAAGAGTTACAGAAAATGCGAGTCAGAGAAGATATACCTGCTGGCGGTCCAAGAGTCTCGAATACACGACGAAATATGCACTCGAAAGGACTGAAATTTCAAATCGCAATAAATGCGAGACGCACGAATGAGGCGGGAAAATGTAATGATGACCGAAAAGGTGTGCGCATTCTGACATCTGTATCGGAGTACGCGAAGCCGCCTGACCTATTTTGACTTTTCCAATTCAAGACCAAACATGCTGATTAACTACCGTTAATGGGGAGTGCGGGGGGCAATTGTGGGAGCCGAATGATGGCAAAATCAGAAGGTGCGTACCTTAGAAGACTGATGGTTAATCAGCTGTATCCTACGAGAATGGGAAGCCGAATATAATATATGTGCCGAATAAGTGTAGATCCTTAGAGCCGAATAAGAGAAAGGACAATGATTAAAAAGTAGGCCCTGGCCCCGAGGGTCAAAAGGGACAGGTATAAATTTTCTTCACTAAGATTAGCTGTTTTTTTATATTAAAATGGTCACAGCTTCTCTCTAGTTTAAAATCAGATTGGACGATATTATTAGGTCATGGTGGGCCCGATTTGAGTCCATCTTGATGATCCAAACTGTTTCAATGTGTAAAGCTTATCGAGTACATAATTCCTATAAAAAATCATGTTGATTGGATATGGATAAACATTCGATCAGATTGCATTTGTTTCAACGACAATTATGATTTTAAAATAAATCACAAACACAAATGCAAATTAATCAAGTAATTATTGATGTCTGATTAATGTGATTTTCTCAAGGATGATGTATTTGATGAACTCTACATATTCAATAGTTTTATTATCGAGATGGACGTAGAATTGAGCCTACCGTAGTCCAACAACACCATCCTATCCCATTTTCGGACATGAGAGGAGTTGTACCCTTTAAAAAAAATAGTTATATGCTATTATTGATCCATTTCTATGGCATTTCAATGAAATCATCCTAATTGTTTTGCCCCTTCTACATAGTGTTGGTCCCTATTAATTGTGTATATTAGGAGGGGTAAAACTTAATACATTTACACTAACATGACTAGTCTCAAACTCAAACCGTGTCATTCTTGAAAAGTTAAGACTATATTTGGTTTGCCTTTGAAATCATTATTCTAAAGGTGAAATTTTTAAATTACTTTTCTGTAGGAAATGGTTGGAAAAATTCTAGGTAAAACAGAATTTTTTCCTATCTTTGGTCAATTATTTAGGTGGGACCCGTACGCCAAAGTTGGCGGGTCGAAAAGGTAACACGTTCTATGTCGCATTGTGATTCACGTGGTATATTTGGTTGCTCAAAACCATTATCGAGTGAATGGGAAATTGAAGCCAAATTGTGCTCCATGGAAATGGAATTTTGGTGGAAATTCCTTAAGGTTGAAAAATGGCTTGTCCCGCATTGATTTGGTAGGAAGTCTTGAATGGGTTTATAAGGCATGGGATTGAAACTTGGGGTGTGCCCCAAGGGGTATCCAAGTTTTGTAGAGAGTGAGGTTATGGGCAAAATGAGCTAGACCCATTGAACCCAAAAATAACCACATGCATGCGCACCACCGCCCTCCGTCCGGTCGGTCAAGCTGGCTTGGCGCGCGAGTGCGTGATGTGAGGTTGGGTTGGGCTTATCCGGGCCAATACTAATCTTTTTTGGCCAAAAACATTTGAATATAATTTTATTTTTGATAAATAAAATTTATTTGAATTCAAATTATTTTGCACCTCTTCAAATTTTGTGCAGTTTAATTCAAATTTGTCTAGAATTTATCTGTCCGAAGCAAATTCAAATTTGTGCAACAGATTTGGTTCTTGTTCAAAATTCAAAACCGTAGAGATTAAAACATGTTCAAACAGTGCCGAACAGGTACAGTATCTGTTCAAAACAGATTGCTACCTGTTGGATTCAAATTGAAAAGCCACCAATCCTTATATAAATAGACCAGCTCTCATTTGATGTTTAATTCCAATTTTTTGTCCATCCTTGCTGCAATATCATCCTTGCATTTTGCTGCATTTATTCTATTATTTTTCTGTGAGAAAGAGTATATACACTTAAGTGTGTTCGTTGAACAAATAAATTGTAATGCTGCATTTATTTATTTATTGATCATTTTATCCTGGGAGATAGACATCCATATTCTGAAAGCACCAAGGAGATGACGAATCTGTTTTAAGGACACAGTGTCGAACACTAGACTTGATCAGATAATTATTCGAATAAATTAATCAAGTAAGTTGTTTAATTTATTTTTCTATTTTATTTGTGTATTTAAATCAGATTTTAATTTTGTTTTAGTAACAAAATAAAATCTGTTTTTATTTATTTAATTTTTTATTTCTAGTTTGATTTTTATAATCAAGCATTCTCTCTCCTTTCCTTTATTTCTTTTATATTTTGTTTGTTGTTTAGTACATAACAGAATTTATTTTTCAAATACAATGAAGATTGTCCAACATTTTCAAGATTCATAATCAGACACACAGCTCAAAATTATTCAAAACTCAATTCAAAAATTAATTTCAAAATTTATAACCAAAAACACAACTCAAAACTCTTTTCAAAACTCTTTTGATGATATAGTGTTGAAGATGGTTAGTGATAGGATTCTTAAATTATTTTTTATAAAAAATCTAAAAAAAATAATTTCTACATTTAAAAAAAGTGTTGAAGATGGTTACTGATGGGATTTTTAAATTATTTTTATAAAAAATCTATAAAAAAGCAATTTCTATATTTAAAAAATATCTAAAACATATATATATATATATATTTTCAAATAACCGGTTGCAATTGCCAAAAAAAAAAATTTGCACTATCCCGGTCAACTGGCCAGACGACCGGAAGGATGTCCGGGCGGACGACCAAGTAGACCCAATCCACTCTTTTTAAAATTTAAAATTCAAAAATTCCTTTCAAAACTCATAACCAAACAAATTTTCTCTTTTCAAAACTTAACTCATAATTCGACACTCAAATCGCAACTCCAAAAAAATAATCACAATTCCAAAACTAAATCAAACGCAACCTAAATTTTTTACTTGCGCCTAGCAAAGCCATTTTATTAATTGAATATTGTTAAAAATAACAATTAAGACTACTGTTAGTATTTGAAAATATGTTGAAAAACATATAAAAAAAATATTTTGAGATATGTAAAATGTATATTAGGAATATAAATATTTCGACATTATGTGATTCTTATTATTAGCCCTTAGGTCCGTCATTAGTAGAATCCTTATTGATTTTATTTTTATTTTTTTTATCCACATGTTATGTAAATCTATGCAACAAATGATATATGTATATTTTTAAAACATGTGTTCCACCAAGCAAAAAAAAAAATTTAAAAAGAACATGGGTTCCAAATGCAAGAGAGAAATAGTTATTAGATTGCTCTTTGTTAACTAAGTTAATTGTGGAAGTAAATTGTGCTAGTTAAGATGAACAGTTTCATCAAGCAATGTCTAAGATGGAAGCCAGATTTAACTAAATAAACAACAAAGTTCTCACTGCTATTTATTTGGACAAAATTAACAACACTCGCGAAAAGGAAAAATACACAAATGAACAGGACAACAGTGATAAATACGAAAATACCATACAACTAAACTTCAAGCTAAACAACAATAACAATTACTCAAATCAAAACAGACCACCTAATTTTTCCTTGGTAATCTGATCTAGGCACTCTGTCATTTGAGTTGTTAGATAGTTCTTCCAATCCCCAACCTTGCCTTTCCTAAAGAACACATCATTCTTGGCACTGACATCTGCTGCTCCATTTTTGTTCACTTCCAAATCGCTCAAGCTCTCAAAAATACACAGTTCTACAATTTCTTGCACAACCCCTTTACTCTCTTCCTCTAAAGAGAAAGTTCGTCCCAAAAACTCGGCCAATCTTTTTACATGAAACAGTGTCTCCCTTTTCATGTCCTCATATTTTAAGAACAAAACTGTCTCAGGACATTTCAAACTTGCTTTCCAATACTCCTGAACATGATCCAGAAGGGTCCATATCCAGAGATCCCTTTGCAAAATAAGTCAAATGCCTCTTCTAGAGAGAGGGGTGAACATGATAGCTCCTTAGTTGTCAACCTAGCCATGAAGTGCCACATAGAGACAAACACATCTTTCGGGTTTCGACAAATGTACACTATTTTACAACCAGAACTTAGAACAGACTTAGGCAACAAAGTACAAGGGATATGGGTAGCAAGGAGGCGAGGTGAGGGCATAATCTCAACATCTCCAATGGGGGGTGCCCTAAAAATCTTAATCTCTAAGAAAGGAACACAATCATGAGGGTTAGTGGTAACTAGAGGGTGAGTAACAGACATATTGTTGTGATAGGTTCTGTTCATGATTGCAAAAACAATGGCTTTGAGCCATACTGTGCCAGATTTTGGTGTGGAGATCAAGAGAACATCAGTGGGTTGAGCCTTGAAACATTGTTGAATAAACATAATACCTTCTAGGGTATACACGGGGAACCAAAAGCCTTGGTGTAGACAAAGATGCTCTGTTAGCCAGCCTTTTTCATTTGGAAGGGTTGAGATTATCTCTCTATTTCTTTGGTAGATTCTCTCTACCTTTTTGATTTCCTCATCCTTCTGATATTCTACGTTGTCCGTTTTGCTCAAGGAAGAACTTTGGGAAGGAGGAAAGATAGCCATAACTAGATAAGAACTTGCTTTATTGTAGAGGTAGAATCTCTACTTAAGATATATCAAAAGCTAAAGGACTTGTTTTATGATAAAGAAATATCACAACACTCACAAAAGGAAAAGAAGAGCAAGAAAGGCTTACAATGGTAGGAGAGGGGTTATTACAAAGGAATGAAGTGTGGAATGGAGGAAGTGTGGAATGGAGATAATGAGCATGCCTCTCCTGAAGAAAAGCCTTCCTATTTATAAGATTGTTTTCAAATACAAACAAAACTAATGCAAAAGATTCAGAAGTTTGGATAATACTTAAAATGTTATAAGTTGTTAAAAAAATCAAAAAGTCAAAGAATTATATAAAAAAGTCAAAAAAAAAAAATTTCTCTACTTTTTACACTTTTTTTCATAAAAAGTTAAAAAAATATTCAAAACATACTAATTTTTTCACCTCATATTTTTAGCCAACAAATTAAAAAGTTACTAAGCCTCCGTTTGGGAAGTGGGTTGGCTTTTTGGCTTTTTGGCTTTTTTTGCTATTTTAGCCTGGGGCTAAAAAGCCTGGTTTGGGAAGGACTTTTTGGCTTTTTTGGCTTTTTGGCTTTTTGGTGAGGTGTCATCTTGTTAAATGACGAAATTGCCCTTCTCTATTTTTTTTTATTTTTTTATTTGGGTTTGGATTTGGCAGATTTTCGGGTTTTTTTTTTTTTTTTTTTTTTTTTTTTTTTTTTTCTTTTTTAGTGGAGGCCGAGAGAGTGAGAGAGATAGAGAGAGCCCCCCCCTGTTTTGTTTTCTCTTTTCTTCTTTATTCTCCTCAAGAGAGAGAGAGATTGTGAGGTCCCCCTCTCTCCCGTCTGTACTGTCTTCTCCCCCTGTATCAACCGTGTGTCTGTGTATGTGCTAGCCGTGGGGGTCATCAGTGCATGTGGATGTAAAGGTGTGTATCTTCATCTCCCTTGAGTGGTGTTGGGTCTCCTCTTTTAGAGAGAGAGAGTGTGATTCTGGAGGGTGCGTTCGAGAGAAGGGTGGGTGATGTGTGTGAGCGATTAGAGGAGGAGTGAAGGTCGAGAGAGAGACGTTGGCTGGTGGGTTTGATGAGCCGTTGGTGTCCCGGTGGTGGTCAGTGGACGCAGAGATTAGCCTCTATGGTATATGCATGTGCATGCCGAGGTTGGAGAGTGAGAGAGAAGATGTTGAATATTGGCTACAGATTCTGGCCATGTGATGGAAAGTGGCAGCCAGCTACATGGTGGGGAAGCCATGAGGCCATGTGAGTTGGCCATGAGGCCATGAGAAGCCATGTGAAGCATCAATCTGGAAAGCCACCGAAAGCACAACAATGGGCTGGCAGCCAGCTCATTTCAAAGACTTTCTCTTGCATTTGTAATCTCTATATATAGAGAAGCTAAGGAGAGTTGTAGTATAGCTGAGAGGTGTGAGCTTAGAGAGCAAAGAGAGAGAGAATTACAGAGAGTGTTGTAATTCTTACCATTTTGTTCAATATAGTGAATCCGCTGCCCGTGGACGTAGGCGACTTGCCGAACCACGTTAAATCTTGTGTGTTATTGCTTGTTTGAGTTCCCTGGTGTGCCCCCGATCCGCAACAGTATAAGGGATATGGGTAGCAAGGAGGCGAGGTGAGGGCATAATCTCAACATCTCCAATGGGGGGTGCCCTAAAAATCTTCATCTCTAAGAAAGGAACACAATCATGAGGGTTAGTGGTAACTAGAGGGTGAGTAACAGACATATTGTTGTGATAGGTTCTGTTCATGATTGCAAAAACAATGGCTTTGAGCCATACTGTGCCAGATTTTGGTGTGGAGATCAAGAGAACATCAGTGGGTTGAGCCTTGAAACATTGTTGAATAAACATAATACCTTCTAGGGTATACACGGGGAACCAAAAGCCTTGGTGTAGACAAAGATGCTCTGTTAACCAGCCTTTTTCGTTTGGAAGGGTTGAGATTATCTCTCTATTTCTTTGGTAGATTCTCTCTACCTTTTTGATTTCCTCATCCTTCTGATCTTCTACGTTGTTGGTTTTGCTCAAGGAAGAACTTTGGGAAGGAGGAAAGGTAGCCATAACTAGATAAGAACTTGCTTTATTGTAGAGGTAGAATCTCTACTTAAGATATATCAAAAGCTAAAGGACTTGTTTTACGATAAAGAAATATCACAACACTTACAAAAGGAAAAGAAGAGCAAGAAAGGCTTACAATGGTAGGAGAGAGGTTATTACAAAGGAATGAAGTGTGGAATGGAGATAATGAACATGCCTCTCCTGAAGAAAAGCCTTCCTATTTATAAGATTGTTTTCAAATACAAACAAAACTAATGCAAAAGATTCAGAAGTTTGGATAACACTTAAAATGTTATAAAGTTGTTAAAAAATAAAAAAGTCAAAGAATTATATAAAAAAGTCAAAAAATTTCTTTTTTCTCTACTTTTTATACGTTTTTTTCATAAAAAATCAAAAAATTATTCAAAACATACTAATTTTTTCACCTCATATTTTTAGCCAACAAATTAAAAAGTTACTAAAATAGTTTATTCCTAAAACAACCGGAAGTCTTGAGAAAATATTGTACAAATTAAACCAACATGAATCTAATTGGAAAGTATTAAATTATTTTATTTGGAGAGTACTTTGAACGGAGCTCATAAGATCTTTGCAAATCCTAAAATGATTGAATGGTCATTGTTTTTCTTTTAATTCACATAATATTTAACTTATTTTTATCAATAATTCTTTAGTTATATGGATGAAAATTTGATATTTTCATTTTTTTTATACTAAAATACATAATTTATCTTATTTATTATTGAATTTTTACATCATGTGCATTATTCACAGTCCCTTTATCCTTATTAATTGAGAGATCAGTGTAATTATATTAAAATTGTTAAACTTCTTATATTTTCTTCACACATTAAAGATTTGTGTAATTTACCCCTAAAATTTTGTTTTTTCAATGTCACAAAACATAGTTCTAAACAAAGGGCAATTACGAAACCAACTACCCTAGAGTTAATGCACTTGCTTATTCAAATAGAATAATACTATATGCACCGATTAATATAAACATTAGTGTACTATTAGATGATGTGACATCATTTGTATGATTTTGAGTATTTGTAACTTGTATAATAAATGCGGTCAATAATAATATTACTTTGCATTTCCAGAATTCCATGTTAATACTAACTAATTATGTGTTTCAAAAAACATGAAACATAATATTCAAAACAGAAAATGTTATTAAATAGGCACATCAACAGGTGATACACTGAAATTACCCTTGTTATTAAATAGGCACATCAACAGGTGATACACTGAAATTACCCTTGACATTGATCTAGATAACATTACAAGTAAAACAGAGTACATTACATCGACTGTTATTATTTATTTATTTATTATGCTAATTTATTTTTTTAACATAAAGTGACTTATTTTGCTAATTTGTTTTGCCTTTTTCTTTTTTTTTTTTCTTTTTTTTTTTCTGCAAAAAATGATAAATGAACATTGGGTAAATTGCTTTAACCTCTCCATCAAGGTTTAGAAAAAAATATATTGAGTTTCATATGTGTGACATAATTATATTAAGTTCTCTTAAAATTTTAATTCATGTAATTCTATTTTTATTTCTAATTTGTTAGTTGTATGAATAAAAAAAAATTAATATTTTAATTTTAGACTCACATTATGTCGGTGGAAATTATTTACCAAAAGTGAAAAAGTTTATGATTTTAATTATTAATATTTATAATATTTTTATATTTTTTATTTGTAAATATCGTCTCTTTTAGTTCACATCCCTCTCAGTTCACGCTCTTAAAAAATTATAATTTTCTCCCTCCACACGTAAGTATACACAATTATTTCAAATATACCCTTTCATGATGAAAAAAATCAAAAGTGTACACACCCTCGTTACACACACCTACTCAATCATAGAGTCTACCCATTCATAGGGGAAATTCTATCAGACCTCCATTGTTGAAACTTAATTTCATTGGAACAATTCTTTCACACCTCCATTGTTGAAAGCATTATTTAAAATTAAAATGTCACAAAGATTCAATGAAATATATTAATAGTTCATATATTTGTATAGATTTATGCTGCTATTTACATATATTTATGTATAAATAATTTTTTTTAGATGGTCATGGTTATGGTTATTGAAGGGGTAGAATACAAACAGGTTGGATCCAAGCCTTGGACCAGCCCAATCCATTAAGCCCAAACCCAAGTGGGCCAGAATAAATGAACATTGGGTAAATTGCCTTAACCTCTCCATCAAGGTTTAGAAAAAAATATATTGAGTTTCATATGTGTGACATAATTATATTAACTTCTCTTAAAATTTTGATTCATGTAATTCTGTTTTTATTTCTAATTTGTTAGTTGTATGAATAAAAAAAAAATTAATATTTTAATTTTAGACTCACATTATGTCGGTGGAAATTATTTACCAAAAGTGAAAAAGTTTATGATTTTAATTATTAATATTTCTAATATTTTTATATTTTCTATTTGTAAATATCGTCTCTTTTAGTGCACATCCCTCTCAGTTCACGCTCTTAAAAAATTATAATTTTCTCACTCCACACGTAAGTATACACAATTATTTCAAATATACCCTTTCATGATGAAAAAAATCAAAAGTGTACACACCCTCGTTACACACACCTACTCAATCATAGAGTCTACCCATTCATAGGGGAAATTCTATCAGACCTCCATTGTTGAAACTTAATTTCATTGGAACAATTCTTTCACACCTCCATTGTTGAAAGCATTATTTAAAATTAAAATGTCACAAAGATTCAATGAAATGTATTAATAGTTCATATATTTGTATAGATTTATGCTGCTATTTACATATATTTATGTATAAATAATTTTTTTTAGATGGTCATGGTTATGGTTATTGAAGGGGTAGAATACAAACAGGTTGGATCCAAGCCTTGGACCAGCCCAATCCATTAAGCCCAAACCCAAGTGGGCCAGAAGAATGTGTGGGCCAACCAGTTAAGCCCATATTATAATCTTCTCAAGTTGTCAAGTACTTGGGCCCAACACGCAATGGAAAGGCCTGTCCAGTCAAGATGCTAAGCTGCGCAAGGCCGAGCTATTAGACCTAATCCACAGAATGAATTGATGGGTTGAACCAATCATTAGAACTGAAGTGGGCCGAGCCCACACAAAGATATCCAAATGGACCAGCCCATTTCAGCAAACAATCTTACAGAAGGCTGAGTTGGGGCACATTGGTACCGAGCTGAGGGAACTCTTCAGAGAAACGTGGAAGCTATGAACACATGCATAAGTGAGCTGCCACCTCAGTTTGACCCCCCTCCTAGAATCACAAAAATAGTTAGCAAAAGGAATGTGATCTGTTATATGCATGGTTACAATGGGCACATGTATCCATAGCCAACTACCTTGTGGTCATCTACGTTAACCAATGCTAAGGGAAGCCTTGAGGTGCCAAAACTTTATGAAATCATCTTGGGCAACAAGCAAAGTCTCTATATAAGCCACACTCTCTTCACATGGAAAGGTAATTGAACTTGAACTAACTCACTCTACCTCTACTCAAACACTCTTGCTTTCCCTCCCTCCCCTCTCTTACACCTAGAAAGAGTCCTTCATCTTCTCCAATCACTTATTTCCACGCCAAAAGGTTTTCCGGCCAACCCCGGTCGGGCAACTCTGACGGTGTTCTGTGTCGCAGGTCCCCAGTTCTTAGATAATCCAATCCAACTGTGGAGCTTCAACCCATTTTCATCTAGTGTCGGATTCAGTATGCACAATTGGTGTAGTGAGTGTGGATTCTTCATTTCTGAGTTCTGTATCTGATTCTGGCAATGGGAACTGAGGACATTCCTCCCTCTGCATCAACTTTGCCTACGGAGAAAACGAAGGATAAAGGCCTGGCGCTGCTGATAGTTCTAGAGGAACAGACCAGAAACAACAACCAAACTCCAGATTCTATTGAGCACCGCCAGCCCTTTGCTAGTGGCTCTTCCCACCATTTCATGTTGGAGAAGGATTATAGAGATCGTATTATCGATTCCATGGGGATGGATATACAAGAACTGAATGCACAGCTTAAGAAGAGGACCAATGCAAAACCTTCTCGTCTGCGTCTTAGGAGTACATCTCTAGAATCACCGGTAAAGAATGGCACTGAAAATGGCTTTGGGCAGCGAAGTTAGCCAATTCTGGTATGTAGTGAAGCAGCGAGCAGCCACACCCATGGTTCACGCCGAAAGAAGACAAAAATACAGAAAATGATCAGCCAACAAACAGGGTACCCACTGCGTTCCCAGGATCTCTGTACCTGGTTGATCTGGAACAGAG
Organism: Camellia sinensis; assembly: GCF_004153795.1. Lineage (NCBI taxonomy): Eukaryota > Viridiplantae > Streptophyta > Magnoliopsida > Ericales > Theaceae > Camellia > Camellia sinensis. Next base: position 166,652 of record NW_021026871.1, read on the forward strand.
AAAACGAGTGATGATAGGAATAAGAGGCACAACATCTCAATCGTACTATTCATTAAAGGGAGCATTGAGTGCTAGATCGGCTCACCTCTTCTCCTTTCTCTCTAGATATTGAAGCCTTGGAACCCTCTAAGAAGTTCACCCCGCCAAAGTTCACACCATATAATGAGAAGTCGGATCCACTCATACACATCAACCACTACCGGCAGATGATGTCTTTGTGGAACCGAAACAATGCACTCATGTGCAAGGTCTTTTCATCCAGCTTGGGAGAATCTAAACTCTGATGGTTTGATCGCCTTCCTACTGCATCGATCTTTGACTGGAAACAACTCTTGAAGGAATTTCGAGCCAATTTTGTTTCCAACACCTAGACACCTTGTTTAGCCTCCAAAAGGAAACGAAAGAAACATTGCACAATTACGCAAGGAGGTATTGGAAAGAGTACAATGAATTAGAGGAGAGCATCTGCAGCGAGCAAATGGCAGTGATATCTTTCAAGCACGATTTGCGTCCTGAAAGCAAATTGAGGCAATCGCTTACTAAGCGTCCCACCACTACCCTGAAGGATTTATAAGCTAAGATTGAGCAGTATGCTTGTCTTGAAGATGATCAGATTCCTATCGAAGTAGGGTCATCCGAGCAGCCGAACTGCAAGGATTGACGAAGAGTAGATCGAAGAGAACTGAAGTTGTACTAAATGTGGTAGACAAATCCAAGTCCTACGAAGCAATCATTACAGTGTTCAAGGAACCCATTTACTGCTTCATAGAGAAAATCAAGAGGGAACCATACTTTGTTTGGTCACCGAAGATGTTAGGAGATCCAGCTTGGAGCAACCGAAAGCTGAGGTACACTTATCAGCAAGATAGAGGGCATATGACTTAGGACTGCAGAGCGTTGAAGTAGCATTTGGAGGATTTGGTAGCCGTTGGGCACCTATTGGAGCACGTTGATCCAGACTAAATTGTGGCCGAGCAGGGGAACCCACCACCGTAGCAGAATGCAGAACAATCTCTTTGACTAGTCATCAATGTAATCCATGGCACGACTAGTCTTAAGCGAGAGAAAATACTTCAAGGAGAAATTGCAAAGGCCACACAGCTTCAGCGAGTGATGTCGGTCAGATCAGCGCAAAAAAAGGTTAGAGCAGAACTTAAATCTCCTTTATGTAATGCTTCTTTCAACATCCACACACTGACGTATTGATTATTACTATTGGGATTGGAAAATGATTTGATGTGAAACGAGTCCTAGTGGATTAGGGTAGTGCTGTAGATATCTTGTATTATGATTTGTTCAGGAAGCTCGGTCTTTCTGAGCAGAATCTCAACCCAGTAACGGCACCGCTGGTCGATTTCAATTCCTAGCCCAAATGGCCACTTGGTAGGATAACATTACTTGTCGTATCTGGGACAAGGACTATTTAAATTGAATTTCTAGTTGTGAACACTCCATCCCTTTACAACGCCATCCTCGGTTGACCTTGGATTCATTTGATGGAAGTAGTCCCCTTAACCTATCACCAGCTCATCCGTTTCCCGACGAAGCATGGAGTAGATCAGATCAAAGGGGACCAAGTTATAGCAAAGCACAGTTTCACGGCTACCATGAAGACCAAACAGTTCTGTAATCAGATCCAGACAGTCGAGGTAGCAAATCAGCCTATACTAGAAGATATTGGAGCAACTCCAGCTGAAAAGATAGTGGAAGAACTAGAAAAAGTTATGGTGGAAGAAGGTGACCCTGAGAAATACTTTCTTATCAATACCTCACTTAGCGCTAATGAGAAACTTCAGTAGTTGGATTTGCTGAGGAACAATATAGAAGTATTCGCATGGTCGGCCTACAACACTCTTGGCCTGGATCCTGAATATGCTTGCCACAAACTTAATGTCAATCTTTGAGCTTGGTCCGTCATGCAGAAGAGCAGAAGATCCTCGATTAAGCATACCAAAGCAGTGATTGCGGAGGTGGATAAGCTCCTAGCAACGGGGGCAATTCGAGGAGGTCCAGTACCCACAATGATTGTCTAATACAGTTGTAATGACGAAGAAAAAGAACAATAAATAGAGAGTCTATGTCAATTTTATCTGCCTCAACAAAGCCTGTCCCAAAGACAGCTTTTCTTTGTTGTGTAGAGATTAGCTCGTCGATTTAACGGCTAGACATGAGCGGATGAGTTCCTTAGACTCCTACAGTGGCTACCACTAGATACCTCTGTTCGACCCAAACCAATAGAAAACAACATTTATCACTCCCAGAGGTACCTACTATTATAAGGTAATGTCGTTCGGCCTTAAAAATACCAGACCAACTTACCAATGGATGGCAACCTAGATGTTTAAGGATCAGCTTAGACAGACTATAGAAGCATATATAGAAGACATGTGGTCAAAAGTCGGCTTGCAACAAACCACCTTGCCAATCTAAATGAAGTTTCCAACATCTTGAAAACCTATCAACTTCGCTTTAATGTCTCGAAATGTGCTTCTGGGGTAGGGACAGAGAAGGTCTCGGGTTACATGGTTACTCGTAGAGGAATCGAAGCAAATCCATATCAGATTAAATTAGTAAAAGAGATAGAAGTATCGAAGAAGGCCAACGAACTTTAGAAATTGGCTGGAATTGTGACAGCATTAAACAGGTTCATTAGTAGGTCCTCAAACTGAATGAAGCCTTTCTTCCAACTCTTGAGGAAAAAGGTTGCGTTCGAATGGAGGCCCGAGTGCACCAAGGCATTGCAGGACCTCAAAAAGTACCTCAATACACCACCTCTCTTTTCCACGTTCGAGCCAAAGGAAGAACTATACATGTATTTGACAGTTTCAGACCATATAGTAAGCGTAGTACCGATTCACGAAGTGAAAAATGAATAAAGGCCAGTGTACTACGTCAACAAGGCCAGAAACCGATTGATAATCAACACAGCCCTTTAAGATCCATGTTCTAGGGGCATAGTTCAAACTAAAGATAGTTTGGACTAAGGCAGAGTTAGCAATAACTATCGAAATAAGCTTCATTGGGAATGAATGGATTTTTAGCAAAGTCAAGTAATGACTTTTGGAATTAGCTTTGATTTTAACCAAACAGAATTAAATTTGGAATGACCGAACGCATTTATGTTTGGTTTGCACTCAAACATCCCAAGTGGAATTGCTTAGTGGAATTATGTTTGGCAACCAAATGGAACTTAGCCAAGTGGAATTACTTGGTGAAAACTGCACTAATGAATTAGCTTCGGGACGAACGAACGCATTTATGTTTGGTTTGCAATCAAACATGTCAAGTAGAATTGCTTGGTGGAATTATATTTGGCAACTAAATGGAACTTAGCCAAGTTGAATTTCTTGGCGGAAACCGTACTAACGAATTTTTTAAACAAGATTATTTCTTTTCTTAAAATCACAGGATTTACAAAGTCACAAATGGCTTTCTCTTAAGTATAACTACATCAACATTCTACACTTCAGTTCTACTTCATGTAAACAGAGTCTGAATAGACTTGGATAATTCTTTCAGGAACAAATTTTTAGCACATGCCTTAAGACAAGCACAGTCATGCAGCATATCATATCACCAAACCGAGTAGCTATTTGGCCTGATGGTCCTAACCGTACTCGACCAGGGGAAAACAATATAGATTATACTCAGATATAAAAACAAAAAAGTATCAAATTGCAAAATCAAGAGAAAATATCATCATCCAACAAAGGTACAATTGGCCTCACAAACATCATCAATAAAGAAAAAATTGTCTTAGCAATCATAGGGGGCAACTTGTCAGGAAGACTGAGCTCCAATGAAGCAAAAAACAAAAGGAAGAAAAAAAATGTAAAACACTGAAATTGTCTCAAGGATCACTTCAACTTTCATCACAAGGAGGAATCTCAGACGTTGGGTTCATAGTTTTGTCCGAATCACCTTTGAGGGAAGAAGTAGAGGCAGCACCAGCGTCTTGAGGGACACAAACCTCCTTAGCCACCTTATCTGCAACACTAACCTATGGAGTCCCACCTTCTTCAGCATTCATTGGCTTGTTAGCAGCATCACTCTCTGGGGTCTTGTTGGCAGAACCAACGCTTAGGGAGATCTTCGATTGGGGAGTTGCGGGTGTTATTGAAACTTTCAGGCTTGAGGATTTGAAAGGAACAGGAACATCCTGAAACAGAGGGGACTCCTCAAGAACCTTGACAGCAGTAAGGGCACTTGTCCATCATTTGAGAAAGAGCTTGTCACGTAGAACCAGCACCTCCTCCTTATAAGCTACACCAGCTTCATCCTAACCTTGTTTCTAATACTTAGCTTCTAAAGTTGAGCGCTTGGTGGCTATCACAACAATAATAGCCTCCAACTCGGCAACCTTTCCTTCAAGTTTGGCCTGGATATCGACAGGAGACTCCTTAGACTTTTCAACAAAAACAACAACCATGTTCAATCGAAAGACCTCCCTTTCCGCAGCTTTACGACCCTCCTTTTCGGCCTCCAAATTCATCGTCAACCAGTATGGCTTTCTCCAATACCTTAGTATAGGTGATAGATAGGTGCATCCTCTGAATGCACTACAGCAACGAAAGACATTAAGGAAAGCAAATGTTACAGACAAGAAAGAACAAAAAGAATTATTAAGGCACTTACAGCAGTCATCATTTACAAGGTTCCCTTCAAAATAGGAATGTCACGAGGTCTGTTGTGGTCTTCCATGTCCATTGGCAATAGTAGAGTCATGGTCAAGTCAAAAGCAAGTTCTCCAGATGTAACAATGGAGTCAAAAGTCAACATGGGCCTACCCTGGTGTAGTATGGGCAGTTCCCACTGTTCAAAATATTCATCAACAATAGGCTTCCCAGAACCCTCACCAACCTTAGCCTTACCTATTTCTCTTCTTCTTTTCTTTGCCCTTTCAGCAATTAGGGCATCGAATTTAGGAACAACAATAGAAGGGCTAGCAACTCCCATCTCCAACTTTACTTCCATCAGACTCTTTGGCTTGGCCTTGACTCTAGGAGTCTCCAGAATCGAAGAGGAGCCAAAGCCTCCACTTCCAAGTCTACAAGCACCCTTCTCTTCGACATTGATCTGCCTCCTATGAAACTGGAAGTAGAAGAAGGGGTCCTTTCAGCAAAATGACTACGGCACGACGATGATTAGTAATCAAGGGGGCAGGGCGTGTGTCAGTTTCAGTATCAGAGTCGAGTAGAGATGCAGCTAGTTTCACTTTCTTTATGATGCTGGTTCAGTAGGTGGCTTGATAATCCAGTAGTTTAGGGATAGATCTCTTCTTGTACCGTAGCGCAGCATTAATTGCTTCGGTATTTTCACAATTCAGTCTCCTTTGGTAGCGAGAAGATTCTGCAGAAACAGGGAACAACATTAGCGTGGCATTCAAACAAAACATAAGTTAAAAACTGGAGAACCAAAATATGGGTATAGAAGATTCAAACCTGGATAGCCATTCTTCTGGGGCATCCATTCAGACTGGATCTCAGTCCTAGCAAGGAACTCCTAGTTGCCACTGACTTGCAGGAAGTCATCGTTATGCTTGTCAGAATTAGGTATACTAGTGACAAGGTGAGAGTCAACAGAACGAATACGGATGTAGTAAGTGATATGGTGTTTGTTATGGGATAGGTTATAGCAACCTAAGATGTCCTAAACATCCAGGTTCAGGCCTAACTGCCTGTTTAGGATGGAAACGCCACAGCCAAAGTGAAATAGATTCACAAATACTTACATTGGGGAAAGTTAAACTTGGTGTAGAAAACGATGGACCAATGGGTCCAAGGGGAAACGAACCCTTCCTTTAATGATGACAACAACCAAAAATGTAACAATACTTCTCGTACTCATACGTTTGGCATCAACCCTAGCCAATGTAAGAGCAACATCGTCTGGAACACCATAGTCACAACGGAACAGGGCCATCGCCTCAGGGGTATTAACCAAAGCATGAAACTTGCCCATGGCCTAGACCAAGAAAGAAAAGACCATACTAAGGTAAGGCCAGAAAAGTAGCATGAGTCATCGGAGACAATGGCATGAGGGCCAGCAATGGCAATAGAGACCAAAAAGCGAAAGAAAATGAGAGGTTCAGAAGAACTTACAATGATTTAATGAAAGAACGATGATGAAAGAAGGTCTTGGAAACTAGAATCGAAAGGAGACAGCGACATCTAGAACCAACAACAATGTCAGCAGACGTCAAAGTGAAGCACCATTGGAACCAAAGGAACAGAATGAAAAGGTTTTTAGGATTCCAAAAACTTGGGAACCAGTGAAGAGACAAAAAGGTAGTCCTAGGGTATTTATGACCCTTGACCGACGTGATGGTACAAATCACGTCCCTCTGCAAGGAAACGGCACACTATCTCTTTGCACCAACACCATACTACCACGTGTCACTGTGAAACCAAGCATGCAGCGCGTGTGTCAGGGATTGAACTGCCACTAAGGTAGAAACAAGAAAAAGCTGAACCGACATGATGGTTGGGATACCAAGCAGTAGTTCCCTCCAATGGGAACCTTAGCATGAGCTGGGGGGCAAATGAAGGGGCAGAATATAAACAAGCGGATCCAAGGCTTGGACCGATCCAATCCATTAAGCCCAAACCCAATTGGGCGAGACGAATATGTGGGCCAACTAATTAAGCCTATATCTATGAAGATGATCTTCCCAAGTCCTCAAGCACTTGGGCCCAACATGCAATGGAAAGACCAGTCCAACAGCAATGTTGAGCTGGGCCGAGCTGCTAGACCTGATCCATGGATCGAACTGATAGGCCGAATCCATAATTAGAACCGAGGTGGGCCGAGCCCACACAAAGATATCCAAATAGACCAGTCCATTTCAGCAAACAATCTTACAGAAGACCAAGCTAGGGCACATTGGTATTGAGTTGAGGGAACCCGTCAAAGATTTGTGGAAGCTATGAACATATGTATAAGCAAGCTGCTACCTCAATTGGTCCTCCCCTTTCTAGAATCACAGAAACAATTAGCAGAGGGAATCTGATCTATTATATGCATGGTTACAATGGGCTCATATATCCATGGTCAACTACCTTATGGTCCTCCACCTTAAGTAATCCTAAAGAAAGCCTTGAGGCACTAAAACTCTATGAAACCATTTTTGGCAACAAACAAAGTACTTTATATAAGCCACACTCTCTTTACATGGAAAGGTAACTGAGCTTGAACTAACTCACTTTACCTCTACTCAAACACTCTCTCTTTCTCTCTCTCTCTCTCTCTCTCTACACCTAGAGAAAGTCCTTCATTTTCTCCAATCACTCATTCCCATGCTGAAGGGGTTTTTCGTTCAATCTCAACTGATCAACTACGACGGTGTTCTGTGTTGCAAGTCCCCAATTCCTAGATAATCCAGTCCAACTACAGCACTCCGATCCACTTTCATCTAGTACGGGATTCGGTACACACAGTTATGGTTATGTTTATGTGAATGTAATCTTGTAATCCTTACTTTTTTTATACAAACTAAAGAACATGTGTGATAATCGTTATGGTTACTTAGCTTCTTTTTTTAAAAAAAAAATATTTGAAATGTTCTCTTCATGATTACAAAAACAATGGCTTTGAGCCATGTTTTGCTGGATTTAGGTGTGGAGATCAAAGAACATCAGTGGGTTGAACCTTGAAATGTTGTTGAACATACATGAGACTTTCTAGGTTGTATGTGAGGTGAAACGAAAAGTCTTGGTATAGATAGAGTTGTCAATTCATTAGCCCTTTCCCTTTAGAAGGGTTGAGATTACCTCTCTATAACTTTTATATATTCTCTCAACATTTTGCATTTCCTTATCCTAAATCTTTTTCTTCGTCTTCTTCTTCCCCCCCCCCCAACAGTTTTGCTCAAGGAAGAACTTTGGAAAAGATGAATGGTTGCTATAAGGTAAAGAACTTGATATGTGGTAGAAGTAAGGTTATCAAGATCACGATCCGGATCGTAGGATTCTACGATCCAATATACATCATTTGATTCGACTCGTGCTTTGGATCTACCCCAGATCAGGATCATGGTGGGATCATGGAAGAGTTGTTTGGATCGTTGGAAACGTATTTGGATCGTGACTCCATGCGATCCAGATTTGAAGGTATAGACAGCCCATTTTTTACGGCCCTTATGACTTAGATGTCATCGCATGCACACTCAATGATGAATCTACATACTTGCCAAATGCTCGAAATCCTCAGCGGAATGCCACAACTATGAGCCTTTCAAACCCTACACCTCTGTTGCCTTTGTTCTTAGACCAACCCTTGGTTTTTCAAGCCTGCAGCTTCTGGTGGCTTGTCGACCACCTTTTTGGGTTACTGGCCATCACTTTTGGTTGTCGGCCACCAGTGATGGCCGGCCGGCCGGCCACCAGTGTCTTTTGCAGATATTTTGTGACAGTTGTGCCAATTATTTGCACAGATGCTTGCATCTGCCCCCACGTGTAGGGCTGGATGTTCTTGAGGATAATTCATGTTTTATATATATAAGAGGCCTCTCTCTTATGTTTTAAATTTTTCCTCTCTCTTCCAAATGTCAACACTTTAGCCTACAAATTCTTAACCTTTGCCTATACACCCTTAACCAAACCTTCTCATCTTTGAGCTGAGGTACTTTTGAGCTGGGTTTGAGCTCTTGAAGGGTGTGTTGTCTTGATTTGTTGCCTAGAATTGGTCTTCTCTTCAAGAGATATAAGGCTTTGCTTGTTGCTTTGTTTTATTTTCTATTATTCTTGCTCTTTTCCAACTATTTTGGGGCTATAAAAACTCTATATTTTTTGGCTGAAGCTTGGGTTTTAAGGCCATTAAAGGTTGAGGGGTGGTTCACATTTCTTTGCACCTTGTTTTGGAGGCCTTTTCCCTTGTGTTTCCCATCCTTTTACCATTTGTTTTTGAGTTTTTAAACACTATTTTTTAGAGTTATTTCAGTGGCAAAAATCATGTTTTGAAGTCTAAATTTGGAGGGGTTAGCCTCCCGTCCGTGTGTCTTGCCTACTAGCCTAGCTTGTGCTATGCTTTAGCATATTTATTTAGCTATTTTTGTCTTAATTCCAGCATGTTTTAGGACTTATTTTAGACTTTTTTAGCACTATTTTTGGTTGATAGTTGTATTTGAGCTTTGTTTTTCATGTTTACAGTGTAATTGTCCTCATGAGATTGGTGTTCTAGGCCTGAGACACCATCTTGTTTGAGTTGATTGAATTTATTTATGGCTTTCTATACTTGTGATCACTCTTAATCACCTCTGCAACCTCCCTCCTTTCTTGGCTTTTTTTTTTGCTTTGAAATTGGTTTAAACAACTTGTTTATTTAAAGCATGAGATTGAAGTGTCATGCTTAATGGTTTAATCCCTTTGGGGTTCATTACCAACGGTATGATGTCTCTTTCATGCCTAAAACAACACTTGGTTTGAGCCTTCTTTTCATTTAGAGGACTTAAACTCACCATTGGACTCAATGAATTAAAGAATGGATGGTAATTTAAAATGGAGTAATAAAAATTGAGGCCAAAAATAGTGCAAGGTAATAATTTGTTTTGTGTTCAATCAGACGTTAATTGAATACATGGAAGCTTGAGACATTTCATACTCATTAGTAATAAAATGGTTCAAGTATCCAAGGTCACCACTTCCCTTGATCAATGCATGAAAGGGAGATGGTTTGAGTCTCATTTTGTTGGATTTATTGATATTGCACACTTTGGTTCATGAGCCATCATGCAAGAAATTTCTTGAGTTGATGGTTTGTGAACCAAGTTTACTACATCTTTGATTTGTTCATGAAAAGGAGGGGCGAGTTGTGCAAACAAACCCTTGAAAATGCCCCGTGCATACTCTGTTTGTCCTCTGTTACAGCAAGATGAATTGGGCAGCAATGGCCGACAGGCCACTTTTTATGGCCGACAGGCCACCTTTGATGGCCGGCCGGCTATCACTGGTGGTCAGCAAGCCTCACTATTGGCCGGCCGGCCACTGATGCAAAATTCAGCAGTGTGTTCTTTGAGCAGAGCATAGTTATTCTGGAAGTGAACAAAGGTGTTAGTGTTCTATTGTGCAACAGAGGCTCTCCGGAAGCAAAAACAGTGACTTTTCTCACGTATCAAGCATGTTTAAGTTTAAATATTTAGTTTAGATATTTGTTGTAATTAATTAGTTGTAGCTAGTTAATTTTGTAAAGTGTTGTAATTAATTAGTTAGTTAATTAGTTATTCAATTTTGTTTTGTAATTGTTTTAGTTAACTAGAATAGTTAATTCATTTGTAATAATTAGTTAAGTAGTTTAGCTAATTTCATGTATTTTGTAATAATTAGCTAGTTGATTAGCAGAGTTCATTCGGACTCTCCTTCGCGAGAGCGCAATGTTGTAATAATGTGTATGTCTTCCAACCCCACGTCTTTCTCCATTTTATTTACTAGCTTATGATGGTTAGTTTAGGGACATCATGTTTTGTTTATCATTCTTCATTTTTGCATCCATTTGTATTGCATGCACCGAGGCTCGGTTCATCATTCTAACTTGTATTGTTAGTTTAATACTTCTTTGAATATGTGCTTAGACCGCATGTTATTTCATTGATTCATATGCCATATTAATAACTGAGCCTGTTAGTTGCATATTGTACGTGTTGCATTAGTCATATTGCATAGTTAGAAATCATGCATTTTTCTAACTCATTTCTCTTTTTGGCTTGGAGTACTAGGTAAGCCTTTACTCGCTTTAGCATATCGCATGTATGTAATTGTTGCCATGTCTAGCATGCTTGTCATGAGGCTAATTGCTTAAGTGATAAATTGCTTAATGCCTGTGGATGAAGGCTAGTTGCTTGAATTGGAATAATTTGAGTAATGTTCATATGCGTTCACTTTTTCAAGTGGTACATATTTGAAACAATTTTCAAAACAAACATGAATCAAGCATTCCAATTCTTGCAAGTTAGTTTATACTTGTTTGTGTGCATCACATAGTAATGCTAGCCTAATAAGCCGGAACAAAAGCATATAATGTAAATAAGATTCATATCATGATTAGTAGAGGCCAATCATTGATCGGGCGAGCGGGAGTGCTCAATTCATGATCTTTTCCTCTCGTACCTAAGTTCCCAAGCTGAGACAATCTTGGTGATGACAGACACGTGGCCTTTGGCACGATTCATGGGTTTCTTAAATTTCTCAAAAATAAAATATTTAGGTAGCGACTCTGTATCTGGCACAGTAGTCCATTTTTGGCAATTTGATTCAAAATCGATTTTCCAAAAGATTTGCCAGATTTGGACTCTTTGGTGATTATCTATTTCGCATTGCACTTGTGGAATCAGATTTAGAACTGTGGGAGTCCGATGCTGTAGGCCTTATTTTTATCTCCGAAAGGGGGAGCGAAAGAGTCGAGCCATAGAAGGGTTTTTTGGTAACTTAAAAGCGAAATTAGAAGCAAAAATGGCAGAGAAGCAGAGAAGCAAAGAGAAGCCTGACCTGTGATTAGGGCAATACAAATTGGGAAAAGAGAAATTCAACATCAAATTTCAGAATTTGCAGCCACAAACCAGGTACGCTTCTTCTTCTTCTTCGTCTTCTTCGAATCTTCCTCTCTCTTCACTGCTGTTCTTCGAAGTCTGACCAGCTTTTTTGTTTTTTTCTTTTTCTTCGTTGTTCTTCTTCCTCTCTCTTCGTTGCTGTTCTTCGATTTTTTCTGTGGTTCAAATCTTCTCTTTTTTTTCTTTCTTCCCTGCTCAACTCTTCTTCCTTTCTCTTCACTAATCTCCTTCCCTTCTCTTCACTCTTCACTGCTCTCATTTTGTATATTATATATATATATATATCGAATCACCTTCGTTTTTTTTTTTTTTTTTTTTCTTTTTTTTTTTTTTTTTTTTTGTTTTTTTAAATTATTTTTTTTATATATATATATATTGTATAAATGATGTGTTGTTTTTTTTTCTCTTTTTTCTTATTTTTTTTCTTCATTTTTCTTGGTTCTTCTTTGCTGCTATGCTACTATTGTTCTTCTTTCCTTCTTTTTCCCTAAACTTTCCTGAAAAAATTTCTTTTAATTTTCATAATTTGCAGCATACAATGTCAGCCTCTAGTTTAGGAAGAGGGAGGAAAAGGAAAAATGTTGCTAGTCACAAATCTAATCTTGGTTGGGAACATGACATTGAAATGGATGCTGCAAGAAAAAAGGTAAAATGCAAGTACTATAATGTTACTCATTCTGGAGGAATATATAGATTAAAACACCATTTGGCATGCACTCATCAACATGTCGAACCATGACCCCAAGTTTTGGAAAATGTTAAAGAAAAATTTAGGAGTCTTTTAAGAACTCAACATTAGAGTCTCAAATTAGGAAAAGGAGGATGCTTGATATTGTTGATGATGATTCTGATGAAGAAGTGGAACTATTGCATGTTGGCCATGAAAACAAACAAAAACATTATGGGCATATGGATAAATTTGTGGTGAATAAGTCTCGACACCAAAATAAAAAAATTATCAATCAATTATTTAAGAAAGAAGAGAGAGATGATGTATGTCAAACAATTGCCCGATTTTTTTACACTAGTGCAATTCATTTTAATTGTGTCAACAATCCTATATTTCCATTTATGGTTAAGAAAATTGGAGATTATGGAAAAGGCCTTGTGCCACCATCTTACCATGAAATTAGGTTGACATTTTAAAAAAAAAGAAGTACATGAGACATTGCAATTACTTGACAAGTTCAAGGAACAATGGAAAAAGGCCATGTGCACAATTATGTCCGATGGATGATCGGATAGAAAGAGAAGATCAATTTGTAATTTTCTTGTCAATAGCCCTAATGGAACTATCTTTCTATCATCATTGGATACATCTGACATTTCAAAAACCGGTGAAAAGGTTTTGAAATGTTGGATGAGGTTGTTGAGAAGGTTGTAGTGGAGCATGTTGTGCAAGTGGTGACCGACAATGCTTCTAATTATAAGTTAGCGGGAGAAATGTTAATGGATAAGAGGAAGAGCTTGTTTTGGATGCCTTGTGTCACTCGTTGTATAGATTTGATGTTAGAGGATTTTGAGAAGCAAATCCAACTTCATCGAGTTACAATTACAAAAGGGAAAAGAATTATGGTATACATTTATTTAGAACAAATCTTATTCATTGGATGAAGGAGTTCACCAAAGGTATTGAACTTATTAAGGCCGCAGTAACTCGTTTACCACATCTTACTTGACCTTGAGACACCTTTATGAGCAAAAGGGTGCATTGTTCTCTTTGTTTACATCACCCGAGTAGAGGAATAGTCGATTTGCAAGGTCTAAAAAGGGTAAAAAAAAATTGAAGATATTGTTTTAGATAATCATACGTTTTGGAAGGGCATTTCTATATGCTTGAAGGTTGGGGTACCTCTCATTAAAGTACTTAGATTCGTGGATTCGGATGAACATCTGGCGATGGGATTCATTTATGAGGCAATGGATTCAAAGCAATTTCAATAATGTTTTCTCATGGTAAACTTTTATTTAGTTAAACTTATTTACTTTACTACTATATTTCCCTAAACTTTTTATTTGTTCATTAATACTCTTCATTCAATGGTGTTAGCTATGATCCTATATGGACCATCATTGATAGAAGATGGGAATCCCAACTCCATCACCCATTATATGCTACAGCATACTTCTTGAACCCTCAGTTTCATTACAGTCCCAATTTTCAGCCCGATGCTGAGGTTAAAACTGGGCTGTACAAATGTCTTGAAAGAATGGTTCCTGATGCTAATGCGAGAGTGAAAGATAATTTGCAAATTGATGCATTCAAGAGTGCAAGAGGACTCTTTGGCATACAAAATGTAATCATGACTAGAAAAAAAGAAATCTCTAAGTGTTTTTTTTTATTATTTTTACTATAAGTTGATTTGCATCATTTTTAATATCTTATTATTTATTTACATTTTATCAATTTTAAATTTATAACTAAACTTTCATGTAACTGATTAGCAGGACTCTTTTGGTGATGAATGCCCTGAATTAAAGAGGTTTGCAATTAAAATATTAAGTTTAACATGCAGTTCATTGGGATGTGAGCGCAATTGGAGTGCTTTTGAGATGGTACATTCAAAGCGGGGGAATCGTTTGCACCAAAAGAGAATCAATGACTTGGTGTTTTTCATGTACAATTTGAAATTAAGACAACGACACATGAATAGACAAGCAATTGTGAATCCATTATGTTTGGATGATGTCCCATCAGATGATGAATGGATAACAGAATAGTGACTTTGACTCTTCCAAGAGAAGGAAATTAGTTAAGTGTGCTTGATAGGAATGCTCAACATGGATGTGATTTGGATGAAGACGATGTGGAGGCCCTTGCAAGGAATTTGGAACAAGCTTGTAAGTTTATGTACACATCTTTTAGTTTTAATTATAAATTATAACTTCAACTTTACTTTTAATTTTTTTTGTTTACTCCAACTTATGGCATGATCATATTGGTGGAAAACATGATGAAGTTCATGAAGTGATGATAATGCTATGGATGAAAACATGGATGCGCGAAGGGATTTTGATCATGACTTTGAAGATGCTACTATTCGTGAAGACATTGAGGACTTGGATGGCACCGTCGGTGGTGATGATGATGTTGATGTGGCAATGATTAATGTTGATTGTGGCAATAATGATGATAATTTCGGCAACCATGATGACTTATTTTAGTCTTTTATTTGTTCTTCATTTATTTAGTTTGTCTTGTTTTCATTAAGAAACAATGACAATGGTGTACAAGTGTTAGCATTTGCTTTTATTATGTTTTTGACTTCTTTGTTTGAAAAAAAAAAATGTTTGAATGCTACCTTGAATTGCTATATTTCTTTTTTGGGGGCTTATTCTATATATATTTTGATAGTATTTTAGTCACATAAAAATTATTGCATTTTTTTGTCATTTTAGTAGGATTTTACAATCCTCAATCTGATCTGACAAACCCCCAAAACGATCTTGTGTAGGATCCCGATCTTGTGTAGGATCCCGATCTTAACAACCTTGCGTAGAAGCCGAAGTTATTGTTTAAGTGAGGCCAAAAAAAAGAAAAGAAAAGAGAATATTTGCTCAAGGATAATTGTTTAAGTGAGGCAAAAAGAGCTCTTGAAAGAGACTTTTTGAGACTTTGTTCCTTTAAAAAAGGAAAAATGCTAGGAACCCATCTTACAGACCCGAATTTATCCTAAATGTGTTTTTGTGGTGAAAATTGAATTGATGAAGTGTGGGATCTACATATAAAATAAATCTGAGCCATTAATTTCTTTTTCTAGATAAATTATAAGTTGATAAAGGTGGGTTTGTAATATTGTTGTTAAAAAAAAAATCAAAAATGGAGATATTTAGAAGGACAAAAAAATGAATTTATGGTATAACTGCTTATATAACTACTGAAAAAGATAAAAATCCCCTAGATGTTGATTTGTGATTATGTATCAATTTTAAGCAGTATATAACAATCCCAATCAAACAATCAAGACAAATCCACACAACGATTTTACGTAAAAAAACCACAATTGGACACCTCCAATTGTGATAAAAAAATCACGGGCAACAGCCACAAAACAATCCACTAAGAAGATATAAAGAAATTACAAAGGTATACTCTCAATTACCTAGCGAATCCACGCCCGAATTGAACCAACCTCTATGTGTCTCTTCCAACCTCGTCTTCACCTCGGAATTGTCTTGACGATGAGCCACTCCGAAATCCACCAAACCTTCAAGCTCGAATTCTTCAGAATCCACCGAAGAACAACTCTCTCTTTTGTGTAGAACAAACAAATAATCCTTTGATGTATACTCTTTAAACCATGAGTTGAATACTCAATCAAAACATCAAAGAAAACTAGCAAAATATCCCCAGATATAAACCCTAGAACCCAAGAAGAAGATCTGGAGAAGTCATCCTAAAATCTGACAAAAACCCGTACTTATAGAAATCTGAATCGCGATGCTCGCTCGAGAGAAGACTCTCTTGCTCGAGCGAGGAACCAAAAACGCGTGTTTTCCATAAGTGGCTTCGCTCGAGCCACGCATCCTTCGGTCTAGCGTACATTCATCTCTTTCAGGTTTTTGGCCAGACGCAGCCTTCGCTCGAGCAAGCAAGGGCGGATAGGCAACTTTGAATGCAATTTTGCATTTTGCTTCGGGGGCGCTGCCCCTCGACCCCGCCGTGGCACTGCCCCGGACCCGCCAAGAGGCACTGCCCCCTAAACTCCCGCGAGCTGACCGGACAACTCGATCCTCATCATAATCAGTGAAGTGGCAATCTTGAAAGTATTAACATCACAAACTTCTCTGCAAGGCACAATTCGGGTTGGATTCGCATCTAAACACTCATAGCCTCACTGAAATAAAAAGTGCGAAAACAAATACAACTTAAAGGAATTTTGTCAAACGGGGTTGTTAAGAATAAAAACCTAACAACTGCCATATATGGGTGTCTTAAAAAAAATCCAAAAAGATAAGACGTGGACCCTAACTCCAACATTCACATATATAGTAGTATAGATAGATACAAAAAAATATGTACATGGTTGCACCGTACACAGATATGCAAATGCAATAATCCCAACAAGTGAATGCACAAGGGATGATCAGATGAAATTTTCATTATTGATCAAGCTCTTTTGTTGGAAGTAATTATAATCACCAACACTACAAATTTACAAGAAAAAAATAAAAATAAAAGAAATAAGAATTTACTCAGAATTCAAACTGTGTGAATGAAATTTATTATAATTGTAACTCACAACACAACAAGTCTTCATCTACACTATATACGCTCTTAACATTTTTCATAGCAAAATATTTGGACAATAGCATTAGTGCACTATCACAATAAGTTTGACGATCCAGTTATTGTTTTATGTATCCAGTTCAGTATGCTCGGAGTTTTTTCGGACTTCATCAGTGAAAGTTAAGATTGATTCTTGAAAGCATGGCACATTCAAATTGATCAAATGAAAATATTATTATAATTATCGGATCGATTTAATTTTCTTATGAATGATATATATAAAGAGTCATAAAAAATGAATAATTTAAATCATCGAAATAAACTCATAGTAAAACTCACGGGATCAAACAACACCATTGAATTTAGATTGTGGACAGAAGAATGTCCGAGCCTATTTGAATCTTTCACCTTATTTGATTAAAACAAAGTGAGATTTTTTTAAAATTACAATTTACAAAAAAAAATTTCAATTTAAAACTTTTAAATTGACAAAAAGTTCCGACTCTTTTGTTTAAATTATTGCTTCAAGGACATTCTGTTTGTGCAACAAGAAAGCTAAGCGACAACATACTTACACCTAAACAAGTTTAACTTCTTTTTTTTTCTTTTATACAAATTATCAAAAGTTTCACCAATAGATTTATGATTTATTTTAATTTTTTTAAACAAATAATTTAGAAAATTATAATCATAAAAGCTAATTAAAAAGCGATATCAAAGCTGCTCATAATATACATTGATTAATAATTGGGTAAATAAAGAATTTGAATTTCATCAATGGGATGGACAAAGCCAAAAAGTAGAGATTTTTATTTTTTTTTATTTTTTTTTTTATCGGCAAATGTTAATTGTTAGATTAGCACTTATGGGAGAAAATCTCTCAATCCTTAGAAAAGCGCCTAAGTGCTTGCACACCCTTAATTCAACTCCCCTAAAGGGAATTGGACTCATGGCCTCCTTGAGATTAAGCTTTAAGAAAAGTATGGTAGCCAATTAAGTTAGGCCTAGTTGGTTGCCAAAAAGTAGACTTGGAAAACTTTCGATTGAATTTTATTTCATAGTTTTTTTTTTTATTATTAGCAAAAGAAAAACTTTATTAATACTACACATATACACAAAAGAAAGACTTTATTGATGATACACAAAAGAAAGACCGTATTGATCGGCAAAAGAATTTTATTTCATAGTAACCATCATATTCTACAAAATACAATAATAATATGACCCTTTTTTCTCAGTGGGAAAGCTTTTATTGCAAGTCAAAATTTCATGCAAGCATGTAGACTATTGGCAAACTGAATTTTCAACCCAAAACCAAAAAAACAAAAAAGGCAAACTGAATTATTTATTTAGGATAAAGATGAACAAGAATCAAATCATAGGAGCAGCTGGAGCGAAGTAGTTGCCATTCCAAGGATCAGTTTCTAAATGATATTCTTTCATCTCTGTGGTATCCATCACCGTCATGTCTGTTTGAGCATGACAAATATCATATGTTAGTTCAAAATTAAGATTCATATTTATACAAGTTTTCTGTATCCACGGTATAGATCGCTCGTGGTAGAAATCTACATCTATATATATTCATTTAGAAAGTAGTAGAAGTTTCAAAATATTAATATAATTTTTTCATTTTTCATTTTAAAAGTTCATGCATACACATGGCATAAAATTATTGACTCATCTAACCGAATCTATAATTTTAAGTTTTAAAAAAAAAATTATGTGCAAATGGAAAAATAGAAATTTTAGATATATCTTTTAATCATATCTGAGCGAAATTTAATTTTGAAATATAAAAATCTTTAAAAAGACAGTCCAAATGAAATATTAGTATATGTAACCTTATTTTATCAATTCTTTTTTAGCAAATCAGTTTTAAAATTAAATCAAGTTCACAAATATCGTAATAGTAACATTTTTTTCGTGCAAAATAAACGTAATATCAAGATAAAATAAATAATAAATAAATAAAAACATAAGGAAGGTAGACTTACCAGAAACTAGAAAGTGGGAAGTCCCAAGAAGTTCCCTTGAGGCCACCACTTGATGAAAAGGAAGGAGAAGCATAACAATAAAAATAGCCTCCAAAACAACTAACAAAATTTTCTTACAACCCATCTTTTTGGAATAAGGTATGAATTATGTTTTGGGATCCATATTTATAACCTGAAATGTGTAGTGGTTGGGTCTCTATTTCTAAACCAATCATATGACTTCTTCAAACATGAAGAATTTGGTGCCACTGGTGACTCTTATGTTGTGTTTAGTTGGAGGATTTGGGGAGAAATTTAGAAAGAGAAATGGAAAAGGTACGTAAAATGTGAAAAAAAAAATGCTTATATTTCACCTAATTTCACACACCTTTTCCTTTTCCCTTTCTCTTTCCAAATCCCTCTCCAAATTCTCCAACCAAACATAGCATTAGAGGGATAATTTCTTCAAGTAGAGGGAGCACCACTGGTCAAATGCCCCTAAGTGACCGCTCACTAATATGGATCTGTGTTCAGATATGAATTATTGATCACCCAAAATTGTTAGGTGAGTCAGAAGATTTTAGTGCATTTGTGTGTTATGATTTTGTTTGTTCTTATTTTTCTTGAAAAGTTATTACATATTTTTCTTATTATTGAGTAGACATTGGTCATGTGATATTTTCAATCAGTAATGTTAAGAATTAAGAATTTAGGAACAAACAAAATATGAGAAAAAGAAAATATGTGATCCAGATTCATTCTAAATGTAAATTTTAAAATGGGCTACATACTTTTTTTTGAATATTTTAATGTGTCTGAATTCTTAATCCATAGCATTACTCGTTTCCAAAATACCAAATAAGTCTTCAATGTGTTTTTTGACCAATTGATAACAATAACCAATGGAGGCAAAGCTACCAAGCTCACTATCTGTTAATTACGAGATACTTAGTCCTCTTTTTTTTCTTTTTTTTCATTTTTTAAGGAAATATAAGAACTGCATTTATAATGAAAATAAGCATAGAGTATTCACATATAAAGTACTACCAGACATGGAGAATAGAAGAGCATTGGCTAAAAACCTTTAAAAAAAAAAAAAAAAAAAAGTACCGACAACACCAAATGAAAAATTTAGAAATTCCCTAGGTATTAATTTGTGATTATGTAACAATTTTAATCAGTAAATAGCAATCCCACTCAAACAATCAAAGACAAATTAACACAACGATTTTACGTGAAAAACCACAATTGGAGCTCCTCCAATTGTGATAAAAAAATCACGGGTAAAAATCACAAAATAATCCACTAAAAAAACATAAAGGAATTACACAAGTATACTCTCAATTATCTAGCGAATCCACGCCCAAATTGAACCAACCCCTATGTGCCTCTTCCAACCCCGTCTTCACCTCGGAATTGTCTTACCCAACGTTGAATCCACAACGCCAATGTCGAATCACGACGATGAGCCACTCCAGAATCCACCAAAGTTTTAGGCTCAAATTTTCCAGAATCCACCAAAGAACAACTCTCTCTTTTGTATAGAATAAACAAATAATCCCTTGATGTATACTTCTTAAATCATGAGTTGCATACTCAATCAAACATCAAAGAAAACTAGAAAAATAGCCTCAGATATAAACCCTAATATCCAAGAAGAAGATTTGGAAGCGTAACTCTAAAATCTGACTTGATCACATATTTATAGCAATCTGTTCCGCAATCTCCACTCGAGTGCCGAAATGGCCACTCGAGCAGACCAACGCTCAAGCGCAGGAATTTATGCTCGAGCGAAAAAATGCAACTGCTAGTATTTTTGCAGGCGATCAAACTTCTGGAACTAAGGATTCTCAGCTCAAGCGCCCAAATCGCCACTTGAGCGGACAGGCAACTTTGAATGCATTTTTGCATTTTGCTTCGGGGGCACTGCCCCTCAACCCCGCCGTGGCGCTGCCCTAGACCCGTTAAGGGGCGCTGCCCCCTAGACCCCCACGAGCTAACTGGGTAACTCGATCCCCATCATAGTCTGCGGAGTGGCAATCATGAAAGAATTAGCACCATAAACTTCTCCGAATTCGGGTTGGATTCGCATCTAAAAACTCATAGGCTCACTGAAATAAAAGTACGAAAACAAGTACAACTGAAAGGAGTTTTATTAAACGGGATTGCCAAGAATAAAAACCTAACACCAAATATGAGACAATCCAAAGTCCAAACCCAAATGAAGAAACACTCAGGACCACTACTAGGAAAGCATCAAACCCCTGCAAAGAAACCAGAATCACAAAATCAAGAAGAGAATAAAATGAACAGAAGCATTTTATTGGATTAGAAGAGTTTGTCGGTAAGGAGATCGAGAAAATTGAGTCACTGTAATTGTCTTCTATACATGATTCTTTTTCGCTTGCCATGAGCATGGATATGAAAAATTCAAAGATAAAATTAATGCTAGTAGAATTATAAAGACCGTATTAACACAAGATGCAAAATAAAAGAATTATGGGTGTAGTTTTCCCTAATTCAAATAAATTATTTCCTAACAAAGTTAAAAAGATATATTCGTGTTGGATATTTGGACATTTTAATATCTTATTATACTATCTACAGTTGATATCTTATTATACATTTTGATATCTTATGTTGACTGCAATGGCTGCAACTAGATTGAAGCTTGGTTGTAGGTTTGCTCAGCTGTTTGTTTTTTGTTACTGTTTTTTTTTTTTGATCGGCAAAAATGAAATCTTTATTGATGAAACATAACAGGGAGCAATATTACATCAATAAAGAGGAGCTTGGTGCTAAAAAAGCACCAAGCGCCAGCTGGTGAGGAACCAACAAGAGAGAGCAAGAAGGAAGAGCAAGCTAAAGGATAGACTAAATTAAAATGGAACAAAGAAACCAACTGATATACACAACTGATATACCAGTGACCAACCAACACTAGCAGAGTTTGAGCCAACCAGTGACCAACCAAACATAGTGTACACCCAGACCAGCAGACCCCATGGCCAAGCAGCATGTACCCACTACCTATGCACCAAAGCATAATACCACAGATGCATAATACCACAGATGCATACCCAACCACCTGTGTTGTTAATAGCACAGATGCATACCCAAACAGCTTCAAGACAGATTTATATCAGCAGACCAATGGCAATCAGATACAGAATCAGACCAGAATCAGATGCATAACACAGATACAGACCAATGGCAATCAGACCAGAATCAGACCAGCAACAAAACACAGATTCAACATATGTTGCAACCCAACAAGTAACACAGATTCAACATAATGCAACTCCACATAATTACACAGATGCATACCAGCAGCAGACTCAGACCAGGGCTCAGATACAGACCAGTGGCGTAATCAGACCAGCAACAAAAACCAAAAACAGCCAATACTACACACACAGACAGATTTGCTTCAGGTTATAAATGACATCGTGCACCGAATAATTAAAACCCTTTAAAGATGTGGCTACCCACAAAGCTACTCTAGCCTTTATTAGCTCTTCCAGAGCATTCAATCAAGACTGTACCTTGTTAAATAAACAGTCATTTCTACTTCTCCACACTGACCACAAAACTGCTACCGGAATTATTTTCCATACAGCTAGCATCTTCTTCTTCATTCTTATACCTGCCCACGACACAGGTATACTCTCAATTACCTAGCGAATCCACGCCCGAATTGAACCAACCTCTATGTGCCTCTTCCAACCCCGTCTTCACCTCGGAATTGTCTTGACGATGAGCCACTCCGAAATCCACCAAACCTTCAGGCTCGAATTCTTCAGAATCCATCGAAGAACAACTCTCTCTTTTGTGTAGAACAAACAAATAATCATTTGATGTATACTCTTTAAACCATGAGTTGAATACTCAATCAAAACATCAAAGAAAACTAGCAAAATATCCCCAGATATAAACCCTAGAACTCAAGAAGAAGATCTGGAGAAGTCATCCTAAAATCTGACAGAAACCCGTACTTATAGAAATCTTAATCGCGATGCTCGCTCGAGCGAAAACTCTCTCGCTCGAACGAGGAACCAAAAACACGTGTTTTCCACAAGTGGCTTCATTCGAGCCACGCACCCTTCGCTCGAGCGTACATTCATCTCTTTCAGGTTTTTGGCCAGGCGCAGCCTTCGCTCGAGCGAGGACTTCTTCGCTCGAGCGAGCAAAGGCGGACAGGCAACTTTGAATGCAATTTTGCATTTTGCTTCAGGGGCGCTGCCCCTCGACCCCGCCGTGGCACTGCCCCGGACCCGCCAAGGAGCGCTGCCCCCTGAACTCCTGCGAGCTGACCGGGCAGCTCGATCCTCGTCATAATCAGCGAAGTGGTAATCTTGAAAGTATTAACATCACAAACTTCTCTGCAAAGCGCAATTCGAATTGGATTCGCATCTAAACACTCAGAGCCTCACTAAAATAAAAAGTGTGAAAACAAATACAACTTAAAGGAGTTTTGTCAAACGGGATTGTTAAAAATAAAAACCTAACAACTACTATATATGGATGTCTTAAAAAAATCCAAAAAGATAAGACGTGGACCCTAACTCCAACATTCACATATATAGTAGTATAGATAGATACAAAAAATATGTGCATGGTTGTACCGTACACAGATATGCAAATGCAATAATCCCAACAAGTGAATGCACAAGGGATGAGCAGATGAAATTTTCATTATTGATCAAGCTATTTTGTTGGAAGTAATTATAATCACCAACACTACAAATTTACAAGAAAAAAATAAAAATAAAAGAAATAAGAATTTACTCAGAATTCAAATTGTGTGAATGAAATTTATTATAATTGTAACTCACAACACAACAAGTCTTCATCTACACTATATAGGCTCTTAACATTTTTCATGGCAAAATATTTGGACAATAGCATTAGTGCACTACCACAATAAGTTTGACGATCCAGTTATTGTTTTATGTATCCAGTTCAGTATGCTCGGAGTTTTTTCGGACTTCATCAGTGAAAGTTAAGATTGATTCTTGAAAGCATGGCACATTCAAATTGATCAAATGAAAATATTATTATAATTATCGGATCGATTTAATTTTCTTATGAATGATATATATAGAGAGTCATAAAAAATGAACAATTTAAATCATCGAAATAAACTCATAGTAAAACTCACGGGATCAAACAACACCATTGAATTTAGATTGTGGACTGAAGAATGTCCGAGCCTATTTGAATCTTTCACCTTATTTGATTAAAACAAAGTGAGATTTTTTTAAAATTACAATTTATAATTTTTTTTTTCAATTTAAAACTTTTAAATACGTATGGACAAAAAGTTCCTACTCTTTTGTTTAAATTATTGCTTCAAGGACATTCTGTTTGTGCAACAAGAAAGCTAAGCGACAACTTACTTACACCTAAACAAGTTTAACTTCTTTTTTTTCTTTTGTACAAATTATCAAAAGTTTCACCAATAGTGTTAAAACCTACCACTACACCTACTCCACCCACTTCACCTACTCCACCTACTACATACCTACCTCCTCTAATTCTCTATTTCTCTTTATACCTACTCCTTACCTACTACACACTCACCCTCTTCTATATATAGGAATCATGAATCATTGTAATATAGATCAATATATCAATCAATAATACAATTCTCTATTTCTCTTTATACATTAAATTTTCTACAAATGGCAACAGTGAAATTTCTTAACCAGGAAAGAAGTAATATTTGTCGCACACAAAAAAGTCACAATCTACTTAGTATTTTTCGCTTCACCGGTGGGCGGCATCCTCGCCTTGGCCGCCCGCCGGACCTCAACCTAGTCCGCTAGAATTTTCTACACATACCTTCACTCTTCTTCACCCTCTTGTTTCACTGATTCAACAACACTCTCTGTCTCCTTCTCTTCCACTTTCTCTGCTGGTTTTGCAATCTCTTTGGGCTGCTCTTCTTTCTTGAAGAGATTGTTTCCAAGGATAGCGGCTTCGAGCTTCAATTTTAGATCATTCAAGGCCTTCTTTTCATTCTCTTTCAGATCAAAGAGAAAATTGCTTTTGGATGGTGCCGGAGTGACATGCCGGAAAAAGACGATCATTTCACTTCCTTTTTGAAACCCATTTCGTCAAAACCAGTCTCGCAACTGCCTCCTTTGTCTTCTCCACCTCCATGGTTGTCCACGGCCACGACACCACCCTTCCGATCTCTCTCGACGAAATGCTCGTCCACTGTGGCGACTGGTTTAGTCCGTCGAGCAATATCTAGGGTTCAGTCCTCCCCGGCGGCGAAGCTGGTATGCATCCGAGCCCACGCATCGGAGGTCGAAGCTCAACAAGTCGAGGACCATGGGACCGCATTCCTTGAGGTTGATCTGGAAGTCCTGGAGCTCGGGTTTGCTAGGGTTTTCGGGGTTCCTCGACGCCCTCATCAAGATCAAGAACGAGATCGACCCAACCCTATGTTTGTGGTGAAGGATTTGGTGGTGGCTATGACGCATTTTTATCATCAGTATAAGAGTATTGAGCCCTGGTTGGTGTACATGGAAGAGAAGAGCAGCTGGACTTAAATGCCACAAATTACTCTCTCTCTCTCTCTCTCTAACAGAGCTCTCTCACTCTCTCGGCAGCTTCGACAACAAAAAAAAATTAAAATTAAAATAAAATAACATAAAAAATACCCACACTGATATGCACACTGCTCCACCATGGACACAGCACATGCATACACAAGCACACACATCCTTTCTTTTTATTTTAATATTCACGTCCGCTACATTTTGTTTTTCAAATAAAGCAAGTATACGCCTTACACACAACCACTTTTTTTTCATTTTATCATCATAATCATGTACCCCACTCTCTCTCTCTCATTTTTTTCACTTTCCAACCCACCAGCGCACCTGCTTTCCTCCTTCATATATTATTGTTATTCATATTATTATTAACCCACAAAAAAAAAAAAATATCCAAAAAAAAAAAAAAAAAAAAAAAAAATATACCGAACCCCATTACCGATATTCACAAAACAGTGGGACAAGAAACCACGTGAACCACTTTCCTTATTTCCCCCATCTTTCATTTTGATTTCAAATTTATTCTTATTATTTCTTTCTTTATTTTTCTTTCACATTATTTTTAATCTTTTTCAAATTCCATTCATACCATATAGCTTTGCACACCAAACCATCTTTTATTCATCTCAGGGATCAACCCCGATCACAATTTTACACACACACACACACACACACAAAAACACACAGACACATATATTTCATTGCTGTATTTATATAATTTTTCTTCTTTTGTATCTTAAAACATAGGATTTGAAGTTGAGGGTGACTTTGCTCATTTCCATTATAGAAATTAGAAACATTTTAGACAAAATTTTAGGCTGTAACTATTGAATTTGTGGAGGAAAAAATGAAAGAAAAAAAAAAATGAAAAATGTAGATTCTGCCTCATTTGCCTTTTCTTTTCCTTCTCCTTTTCCTTTTTCTATGAATTTGTAAAGAAAAAAAAAAAGTAATTTGGGTTTTTTTTAATTTTTAGTTTCATTTACTTTTTTCTTCCCTTTCTTTTTGCTTCCACAAATTTAAAATCCAAACAAAATTTAAAAGTATGTTCTATGATATTATATATATAGAATATTTGAGGATTACGCTGTATTTAAATTTTAAATTTGAAAAGATATTTGTGAAGAGAAAAAAAAAATAGAAAGGAAAATGGAATAAAATAAAAGATATATATATATATATATATATATAGGTTTTTTTAGCTAGACTCCAAACTCACATTTTACACACTATTTCATTTTTTCTTTTCAAATGTTTATTAAAATTTATGCTTAACCTGAGTGAGATCTAAAAATCAGTAGACATTTTCCAAAGATTGAAATCCTACAACACAATTTCATCAGAGATACAATATTGTACAATGTGTGTTTGTTTTTTTGGGAAATAATTGCACAGTGGGAAAAACTTATAACTGCACTCACTTTGCAGTTATATCCCTTTTGTTTTTCTTCAAAGTAAATTATAAATACATTTCTTAAGATTTAATTAAAATACGAATCGTTCTTTATAGTTTTGAAAATTATATTTCTTCTAATGTGATTTCTTATTTCATAACAAATTACTCATTTTATTAATAAATTATCAATTCAATTAACAGTTTTTAATGATGTTAGAAATATATTTCAATTAATAATTTAGATAATTTTATTATTGTAAAGGAGAACAATTATGAATTTCATTTTTTTTACTTAATTCTGTTAAATAAAAAATACTAACAAGGAGATATTTGTAATTTTTTAAATTATAAGAAACAATTTATATTTTAAACAAAGATCAAGAATTTCGAGGCCTCAATCACAGCTCATTTATAATATACCCATTTCTTAATAAAAAAAAAAAGGACATTTACTAAGCACTCGTGAGTTCCAACTCAGCCTAACATAACAATAATATCAACCATGTATGTACCAAATGCATTTGTGTTTTCACCTCAATTACTGATAATTCAAAGTTTAAGCAATTACATTCACACTAGATACATTTTTAATTTCACATTTCGATTTTTGTATTTAGTTTCTCACAAGAAATTTGTGAGAGGCTGAAAGAAGAGTGAATATTATTTATTTATTGTTAAATTTTGAAGGAAGTACGTCAGTGACATTTTGAGAAAATATTTATAGATTAATAAAAAAAAATTTGTGAATTTAAATATTGAAGTATGTAAGATTTACCATTTAATTGATTTTTTTTTTTTTTTTTTTTTAAAAGAAAGACTTTATTGATGATATACAAAAGAAAGACTTTATTGATCGGCAAAATAATTTTATTTCATAGTAACCATCATATTCTACAAAATACAATAATAATATGTCCCTTTTTTCTCAGTGGGAAAGCTTTTATTGCAAGTCAAAATTTCATGCAAGCATGTAGACTATTGGCAAACAAAATTTTCAACCCAAAACCAAAAAATCAAAAAAGGCAAACTGAATTATTTATTTAGGATAAAGATGAACGAGAATCAAATCATAGGAGCAGCTGGAGCGAAGTAGTTGCCTTTCCAAGGATCAGTTTTTAAATGATATTCTTTCATCTCTGTGGTATCCATCACTGTCATGTCTGTTTGAGCATGACAAATAACATATGTTAGTCCAAAATTAAGATTCATATTTATACAAGTTTTCTGTATCCACGGTAAAAATCGCTCATGGTAGAAATCTACATCTATATATATTCATTTAGAAAGTAGAAGAAGTTTCAAAATATTAATATAATTTTTTCATTTTTCATTTTAAAAGTTCATACATACACATGGCATAAAATTATTGACTCATCTAACCAAATCTATAATTTTAAGTTTTAAAAAAAAATTATGCGCAAATGGAAAAATAGAAATTTTAGATATATCTTTTAATCATATCCGAGTGAAATTTAATTTTGAAATATGAAAATCTTTAAAAAGACAGTCCAAATGAAATATTAGTATATGTAACCCTATTTTATCAATTCTTTTTTAGCAAATCAGTTTTAAAATTAAATCAAGTTCACAAATATCGTAATAGTAACATTTTTTTCATTCAAAATAAACGTAATATCAAGATAAAATAAATAATAAACAAAAAAAACATAAGGAAGGTAGACTTACCAGAAACTAGAAAGTGGGACGTCCCAAGAAGTTCCCTTGAGGCCACCACTTGATGAAAAGGAAGGAGAAGCATAACAATAAAAATAGCCTCCAAAACAACTAACAAAATTTTCTTACAACCCATCTTTTTGGAATAAGGTATGAATTAATATGTTTTGGGATCCGTTTTATAACCTGAAATGTGTAGTGGTTGGGTCTCTATTTCTAAACCAATCATATGACTTCTTCAAACATGAAGAATTTGGTGCCACTGGTGACTTTTATGCTGTGTTTGGTTGGAGGATTTGGGGAGAGATTTGGAAAGAGAAATGAAAAATGTATGTAAAATGTGAATAAAATATGCCTATATTTCACCTAATTTTACACACATTTTCCCTTTCCCTTTCCCTTTCCAAATTCCTCTTCAAATTCTCTAACCAAACACAGCATCAGGGGATAACTTCTTCAAGTAGAGGGAGCACCACTGGTCAAATGCCCCTAAGTGACCGCTCACTAATATGGATCTGTGTTCAGATATGAATTATTGATCACCCAAAATTGTTAGGTGAGTTGAAGATTTTAGTGCATTTGTGTGTTATGATTTTGTTTGTTCTTATTTTTCTTGAAAAGTCATTACATATTTTTCTTATTATTGAGTAGACATTGGTCATGTGATATTTTCAATCAGGAATGTTAAGAATTAAGAATTTAGGCACAAACAAAATATGAGAAAAAGAAAATATGTGATCCAGATTCATTCTAAATATAAATTTTAAAATGGGCTACATACTATTTTTTGAATATTTTAATGTGTCTGAATTCTTAATCCATGGCATTACTCGTTTCCAAAATACCAAATAAGTCTTCAATTTGTTTTTTGACCTATTGATAACAATAACCAATGGAGGCAAAGCTACAAAGCTCACTATCTGTTAATTACGAGATACTTAGTCCTCTTTTTTTTTCTTTTTTTTCATTTTTTAAGGAAATATAAGAACTGCATTTATAATGAAAATAAGCATAGAGTTTTCACATATAAAGTACTACCAGACATGGAAAATAGAAGAGCATTGGCTAAAAACCTTTTTAAAAAAAAAAAGGAAAGTACCGACAACACCAAATGAAAAATCTAGAAATTTCCTAGGTATTAATTTGTGATTATGTATCAATTTTAATCAGTAAATAGCAATCTCACTCAAACAATCAAAGACAAATTAACACAACGATTTTACGTGAAAAACCACAATTGGAGTGCCTCCAATTGTGATAGAAAAATCACGAGTAAAAGTCACAAAACAATCCACTAAAAAGACATAAAGGAATTACACAGGTATACTCTCAATTACCTAGTGAATCCACGCCCAAATTGAATCAACCCCTATGTGCCTCTTCCAACCCTGTCTTCACCTCGGAATTGTCTTACCCAACGTTGAATCCACAACCCCAATGTCGAATCACGACGATGAGCCACTCCAAAATCCACCAAAGTTTCAGGCTCAAATTCT
Organism: Camellia sinensis; assembly: GCF_004153795.1. Taxonomy (NCBI): domain Eukaryota; kingdom Viridiplantae; phylum Streptophyta; class Magnoliopsida; order Ericales; family Theaceae; genus Camellia; species Camellia sinensis. The sequence goes on from NW_021026871.1 coordinate 196,529, forward strand.
CTAGAATCTACCAAATGACAAATCTCTCTTTTGTATAGAATAAACAAATAATCCCTTGATGTATACTTCTTAAACCATGAGTTGAATACTCAATCAAACATCAAAGAAAACTAGAAAAATAGCCCCAGAAATAAACCCTAATATCCAAGAAGAAGATTTGAAAGCGTAACTCTGAAATCTGACTTGATCACATATTTATAGCAATCTGTTCCGCAACCTCCACTCGAGTGCCGGAATGGCCGCTCGAGCGGACCGACGCTCAACCGCAGGAATTATGCTCGAGCGGAAAAATGCAACTGCCAGTATTTTTGCAGGCGATCAAACTTCTGGAACTAAGGATTCTCCACTCGAGCGCCCAAACCGCCGCTCGAGCGGACAGACAACTTTGAATGCATTTTTGCATTTTGCTTCAGGGGCGCTGCCTCTCAACCCCGCCGTGGCGCTGCCCTAGATCCGTCAAGGGGCGCTGCCCCCTAGACCCCCGCGAGCTAACTGGGCAACTTGATCCCCGTCATAGTCAGCGGAGTGGCAATCATGAAAGAATTAGCACCATAAACTTCTCTGAATTCGGGTTGGATTCGCATCTAAAAACTCATAGCCTCACTGAAATAAAAGTGCGAAAACAAGTACAACTGAAAGGAATTTTATTAAACGGGATTGCTAAGAATAAAAACGTAACACCAAATATGAGACAATCCAAAGTCCAAACCCAAATGAAGAAACACTCGGGACCACTACTAGGAAAGCATCAAACCCCTGCAAAGAAACTAGAATCACAAAATCAAGAAGAGAATAAAATGAACAAAAGCATTTTATTGGATTAGAAGAGTTTGTCGGTAAGGAGATCGAGAAAATTGAGTCACTGTAATTGTCTTCTATACATGATTCTTTTTCCATCGGCTCTTGTTATGAGTATATATGTTCATACATAATTTAAAACAAGAATTTTTGTTACTGTTGATGGGTGGTAAATTCAAGTAGTTGTATTTGCTTCTGCTCTGTGTGTTGGTTTTTCACCAGCTTGGATCTTGGAGCTTGAACTAGATCCAAACTCTTTTTTATTGATATATTTTACCATATTTTGTATGTTTCTCATCAATAAAGATTTATTTGCCGATAAAAAAAAAAAAATCTACAGTTTATAGTAAATTTATCTCTCTGATACACAAGGATGGATATAGGGTGTGTTTTTGGGGCGACCGTACCCTCAAAATTTTTAAAAATATCATATATTATACTAAAAAATTTAAAATAATTAAAAATTATAAAGATTTGTATCCCAAACATACTTTTGCATCCCAATAGTGGTAATCTTAGATCTATCCCTGCATAAACGTAAGTAAATTTATATCAAACTATATAATTTTTTATATATTTTTTTCCTTGGTGTGTGCATCAATATCCCAACAAGTAGATGCACAAGGGATGAGCATGACGATAGGCCTCATGTTTTTGCCTAGCCAACAGTTTTATCTTTTATTGAAATTTCCGCCACTAGATCAACAAAAACAAAAGTATTGCAAATTAAAACATTTCAGAATCGGAAAAGTCTAAGAAGCCCAACCCATTATTTCATACACACCATGTTCTAAGAAATACAATTCTATGAAAGGGTTAATTATTTACAAGTCCTGTGCATTATTAGATTTTACAAGTGTTTGTATAAATTAAAAAGTCTTAAAATTAATAATTAGTGACGTTTTTCTAAATCTGTAGCTAAAATTTGACAATTAGTGACCTTTTTATGTAAAAAAATAAAATTAAAAAAATCTTGTAACAATTAAAAGTGAATAGGACATTTTAGTACACCAAAAAGTGGAGAAGACTTATTGATACACTCATCTTCCTAATAAGATTTTTCAATCATTCGATTCTCCAACCATATCTCCCATTTTCTCGGTATGCAAGCTTTCATTGCAAGTCTAAGGTCCATGCAAATGAACAACCATCAAGTGCCTATCCGTCACCTCCATGTCTATTTCACCAGAGGACAAATGCCACAAGTTAAGGTTCGGACGAACCAAACATACTTTTTCAGGTACATTAGAAAAACAACAAACAACACAGGCTTAAGCTCTTTTCTTAGATATGTCTATGATGTCTACTACAAGCAGACTCCTAATTTCAGCTAGTGGTTCATTCACCACTAAGATGTCCTCCGGTTGCTCAGCTCCAAGCTTTGCCAATACATCTGTATAGAGATTTCCCTCCTTCAAAACATGTTGCACAGTGCATTCACATCCTTGCAAAATAATCTTGGCATCTTCCATAAGACCTTTGTATGGTGAATTTGCCTGTGTCTCCTCATTCAATAGCTTTACAGCTTACATAGCATCAGTCTTAATGATTACTTTGTTCAATCCTTTTGTGGCAACACTGTCAGACCTTTGTATATGACCCATAGTTCAGCTTCAAGGCTTGTTTCATTGTGAATCTCTGAATAATCCTCCAAAGCCTCCATCTCCTCCCAACTTCCTGCAATCATCTATATTCAGTTCAATTCCTACTTGCAGGGGTAAAGACCACTTGATTAGTTTGAAGGCTGGCATAGAATTGATAATGGCAATTGTGAACCAAACATACTGAACTTGTATTCAAGACAAAATTTTCCTTAATAGGAAGAATATGCATGCATAGTTTTCGCACAAATTCTTTATTTTCAAGAAAAAATAAAGATTCTAAATCATGAATCAAACACTCTTTTGAACATGTCTATCAAAATAAGTCTCACCATTACTCATCATATGAAGGGCACATAAAAGTGACATCCTTATTATAATGCTAGAGAAGTCCAACTTTAGACATTGGGATATGGTCCAATAGTCTAACAGTCACACTTTAGTATAGGTGTATATGGATCGAATTGGTCCGATTTAGAATAAATCGAGAAGAGAATCGTTTTTTGCGATTCCAAAAAATTGGAACTATTAACTTGTAGAATTGGACTAGAACCGAATCATAGAAACCGGTTTTGGTTCGGTTTGATTTACGGTTCTAGAAATTTTATACAACAATAAATATGATATATATTTTATGTTAGTAAATAAATTAATAATAATAATTAGTTTGGTTAAATTGGTTAGATTTTATCAATTTCACAATGATGATGGCTAATGTTCAAATCTTATAAGAAATATTTTATATAAAAATATAAAAAATAATAAACAAATATGCGATAGTCCGGTTCGGTTTGGTTTTGTTCTGTTCGGAATCGTAACCAAAGCCTTAGAATCGGAAACCGGACCAATTTGAACTGTTTCACCATTTTCAAAACTAGAACCGGAACCATAACTAGAAAAATCAAACCAAATCAACAGTTTGGAAATCCGCAGTCTGGACCGGATTGAATCGGTTTATCGATTTCATTGATTTTTTTTTAACACCCCTACATTTTAGGGTGTGGCAAGGAAGATGTCAGAAATTTAAGTTGATAGAACAGTGGTGAAGTCCTTTAGTTATAATCTAATTATACTAATATATTAATGCTATTTTTGTTTTTTAAAAAAAAAAAATTTAAATGGTCGATCTTCTTCCAATTTTATGGCTCAACTTGAACCTACGCCCACTTTCAAGGCTATTTCCTCACGATTCATGAATACTATTTACAATCGGAATGCTTATGGATGCTTTCAAACCTTTTACACCAAATATTTTTGTTCTAGGTGTACCTAAAAGTCACATAAAACAGTCCCAGTTTTGGATCTCATCTTCCTTTGAAATTATGTTTGGACAATGAATCCAGGCTGCTTGGCAACTTGGCAAAGGCCTGGTGATTAAACCCCCAGGTCGGAGCAAGTTCTTGGCTCAATCTCTTGGATATAACACAGTTGGTTAGAAGGTTAGCCTCAAATAATTTCATTGCACTTGTGGGTTCAATGCTTGTCCACTATGCAAGTCCTGACTTAAGCAGAGTTTGTCTTGGGAGGTCGGAGCAAGTTCCTAGGTTATAGTCCTCTAATTCAAAACAGACAATGGGACACCCTGGTGATCTCTGCAAAGGGTGTTGCCTTAGACCTGCAGGTGAGTAGGAGGGTTTTCCTGTAACAAAAAAAATATATATTAAAATAAAGAAAAGAAATATAAATACATTTCATTCATATTTTTTTCTTTTCATTTTCAAATCTCTACATAAATTTATGATTTAAACATAGTATAAAAATTCATCCTAAAATTGTTAAATACAAAATCAAAGGCTCACCAACCCAAACATAGTATAGATTACTAAATAATAAAATGATTTATAAATAAAAAAAATTATTTTTAAATAATATAAAATGGACATTCTTAAAAGTATAAGTCATATTAATGGACTTTTATTTTTTTAAAATAATAGAATCCAAAGTTGCCCATCATTTTAATGTGACATTAAATATAATTTTTTATAGCACTACTCTATTTAATGTTTGTACTAACTAGATTCTCTTCGGTTAGCCAAACCAATTTGACTGCTTGCGAGATAATAAATTCCATGGACCAATAGGGCAACCAGGGAAGAGATTAGTCTTTACAAATTTGAACATCATTGACGTATCTCATAATAATTTTACAGGTACTTTGCCATCAAAATACTTTGACAACTGGGATTCAATGATGATGGCTAATAAAGACAAAACTCAGTCAAAATATATTGGTAGATATGATTATTATTCGACGACCATAATGAATAAAGGATATGAAATGGAATACGTTAAGATCCTCACCATGTTTAAAGCAGTTGATTTTTCACATAATAAGTTCCATGGAAAGATTCTTACATCCATTGGAAGACTAAAAGCCCTTCGTGTTCTAAATTTTTCAAGAAATGGATTCACAGGTCGCATTTCATTGTCCTTGGTGAATCTCACTGAGCTCAAGTCCTTAGATGTATCCCAAAACAAGCTCTCTGGTGAGATATGTCAATAATTGACGAGCTTAGCATTCCTTGAAGTTTTTGATGTCTCACAAAGCAATCTAATTGGGATTATACCACAAGGTCAGTAGTTTCAAACATTTTCGAACACTTCATATGAGGGAAATGCAGGCTTGTGTGGTTTTCCATTGTCAAAGAAATGTGGGAATATTAAAGTAATAGAATCACCATATTTATCAAAGAGCCACAATTTTAAGCATAGACTTGGTGGCTTTGGCTGGGAAACAGTGTTGATGGGATATGGATGTAGAGTAATGCTTGGTTTAGTGCTAGGAAGTTGCATCATTTGAAAGAGAGACGAATGGATTGTGAGAATTTTTGGTGTAAAAATGGGTCATCAAAAGAAGAGATCAAAGTAGGTTAGGTACCAACATGGAAGAAGATTGACATGTTCAAAACAAAGTGGTGCTTGTTTGTAGTAAATATACTGTGTATTCCTTTTCCATTACAACTGTGTGTTTGTAACTTCAAATATTATGTTCCAAATTTCATGATTTTAATGAAAATAATCTTTACTTGATGAAAAAAATTAATAAAGTAAATGATGCTCAATAGATGAAATATTCGATTTCAACTCAACTTTATTTGCCTAATTTACAAAATTAAATCCTATATTATATATATATTTTTTACTTGATTAATTTGTAAAATAGTTGACGAAAAATACATGGGTAAAATGTAATTTTACTCCTTTGTGGTTGGAGGCTAAACCACTTTACTTCTCTATAATTCACATACAGCCAGAAGAACCCCACGTGTTTTTGGACCAAAGTGTCACTGTTTAATTGGTTTGGTACGATCTGTGACGACCCAGCCCTAGTTGCTTAGGGCTGGAATCACAATTTACTAATTAATTTTAATTTTAACAAATTAAGTGATGCAGGCGCAGGCGAAATAAAAGTAAGAAAATAAGTAAATAGATAATTAGCTTCATTAATTATCCTGTTATTTTAATAAAAGGAAATACACACATCGGGCTTTTATTATTTTTTCTCAATGACAGACAATTATTACAAAAATACAAAATGTCAGTAGCATTAAGTTCTTTGCTAGTCCCACTACAGGAGGTTACAATCTTTCCTTACATTTCATCACCTGAAAGGGGTAACATCTATAAACACATAGTAGAGTGAGAGATATTATGCCAAGAGCATAGGGCACAAAATAATCATGGATATGTATTTGAACTAAAATATTATACATAACTTAATTTAAATAAACAAATTATTTAAGTGGCAGAAATTGAATCCCAAAATTATGTAAATGAATTACCATAATCACGGTACAAAACTGAACAGAACAGTGGTCACTGAAGTGACAATGAGAACAGAGGTCAATGGATCGATAACAAACAGAGGGCCACAAAGTGATCAATCAGAGGCCAATAGTTATTTAAGTCCCCCAAAGCATGGGACTTCAGTGGTGATACCCACAAAAATAAATATTTATATAATCATTGTCAAATAAATTTCAAAATTTAAACAATCATATCCATGTGTTTCAATTTAAGCAAATAGGGTTTATAAAATCATTAATGTAATTGTAACATTAATATAACTTACAAAACATGAATTGCATAAAATAAATCGTGGTAACTCAAGATATACGTAAAATATTTTATGGTGACTTAAGGTATATTATTACTCATCTAAATATTAATTCCCCACTCTTACTTTCCACCATCAAAGACCTTCTTTACTTATTAGTTTTCTTCCTTGCTAGTATTTTCTTTCACTTTTTTTGTTTTCCTTAAACTTGAACATATCCTCCCTATTTATAGAGAGGCAAATCGTGACCATCAAGAAGCAAATAGTGATCATCAAGAAGTCTTCTAGATAGACACGTGTCCAAGACCAATCTTTCTTAGATTTGTACTTTATCTCAACATGTGCTCTTTTCTTTTTTTTTTCTTTTTCTATTTTTTTATTTTTTTTTATTTTTTTTACTTTTGGTTTTATTTTACTTTGGCCCAATTCCTAAAACAATTATATACCATTTTTAAAATATATATATAATTCTTAATTAAATTACACTTTCACATATACTCTACTTATATATATATATATATGTTTTTACGCGGTGGTTAATTAAATATTTTGGTGTCATATTTCTCCCCTCCTAAATAGAAGTTTGTCCTCAAACTTGTCATACTTTCGTTTTCAAAGAGATGTAGGTATTTGGCTTGCATTTGATTTTCAGTTTCTCATGTTGCTTCTTCGATACAATAATTTCTCCACAAGACTTTCACAAGAGATATAGTCTTGTTACGGAGAACTTAATCACAATGATCGAGAATCTGCACTAGTTGTTCTTCATAAAAAAGATCTTCTTGAACTTCTAGGTTCTCATAATTAACAACATGCTTTGAATCTTGAGGATACTGTCAAAGCATCGAATGTAAAACACATTATAGACATTGGACAATTCAAATGGCAGTGCAAGGCGATATATCATAGGGCCAATCATTTCTAGTATTTCGAATAGCCCGATGTAACATGGGTTTAACTTTCCTCACTTTTCAAATCGGATAACCCCTCTTGTTGGTGAGATCCTTAGGAAAACAAGATCTCTTATTTATAATTCCAATTCCCGTCTTCGTGTATCTACATAGCTTTTCTAGCAGCTCTGAGCCGTGTGAATTCACTGTTGGATGAGTTAAATTTTATTACTTATTATTTGCATGATTTTAGGGCCCAATAACCTTTTGTCTCCAACTTCTGCCCAGCACAAGGGTGATCGACACCTCCTTCCATATAGTGCTTCGTATGGTGCCATTCCAATGCTTGCTTGGTAACTGTTGTTATAGGCGAATTCCATTAAAGGTAGGTGCTCATCCCAATTACCCTTGAAGTTTAGCACGCAGACACGTAACATATCTTTCAAAGTCTAGATTGTTCTTTCGAATTGTCTATCAATTTGCTAGTAATAAGCAGTGCTAAACTTCAATGTTGTTCCCAAAGCTTCTTGCAATTTGTTCCAAAAATGAGATACGGAGTAGGGGTCTCGGTTAGACACAATTGAACTTAGGGTGCCATGCAATCGAATGATTTCCTTGATGTATAAGGCGACAAATGTATTAAGAGTATATGTGACTCTAACTGGTAGAAAGTGCGCCGACTTTGTTAATCGGTCTACTATAACCCATATTGCATCATTCTTCTAGACTGACTGTGGTAGTCCAACCCCGAAGTCTATAATAATGTGCTCCCATTTCCATTCAGGAATAAGGAGTGGTTGCAATGTTCCTGTAGGTCTCTAATGTTACGCTTTAATAAGTTGACAATACAAGCATTTGGAAATGTGGCTTATAATGTCTCTTTTCATTTATGTCCACTAGCAGTGTTCCTTCAAATTGTGATACATCTTTGTATTGCCAGGGTGGACTGTAAACCTTGATCTATGAGCTTCCACCAATATCTTCTTCTTGAGCGTTAGAATGTCAAGTATGCAAATTCAATTTCGAAAATTTAGCATCTTATTACTTATAGTGAAGTCAGGATCAGGCGTACTTCTTTGCTCTTTGTTTTTTTCTTCAAAAAATTATCTTCACATTGTTGTGCTCTAATTTCTACTATCAACGTGGGTTCCACAATTATGTTAGTGAGAAATCTATTGATCTTGCGGGAAACGAGGCTACATGCCAAACTTCTAGTAGTCTTTCGACTCAATGAGTCAACGACTATGTTAGCTTTGCCTAGGTGTTGGTGAATCTCCACATCGTAATCTTTAATAAATTCCAGCCATCGTCGTTGCCTCATATTTAGTTCTTTCTGTGTAAACAAATATTTAAGACTCTTGTGATCAGTGTAAATCTCACAAGTTACACCATAGAGATAATGACGCTAGATCTTGAAGGCGAAGATCACCGTAACTAATTCTAGGTCATGGGTTGAGTAGTTATTCTCGTGAGTCTTTAGTTGACGTGAGGCATATGCAATGACTTTTCCATTTTGCATAAGAATGCAACCCAAGCCATTGTATGAGTCATCGCTATAAATTATGAACCCATCCGTTCCTGTAGGGAGTGTTAGTATAGGAGTTGATACAAGTCTGCTTTTTAATTCTTGGAAGCACCATTCATGTTTGTCAATCCATTCAAAGGGTGTGTTTTTCTGAGTCAGCTGGGTCAAGGGTGACACCATCTTCGAGAAATCTTGAGCAAAGCGTTAGTAATAGTTGGCTAGACCCAGGAAGCTTCGATTTTCAAACACGTTAAAAGGTCGTGGCTAATCCACGATTGTTGAAACTTTTTAGGGGTCAACCGAGATGTCATCATTATTAATAACATGACTGAGGAAATGTATAGTAGTGATCCAGAATTCATATTTCTTCAACTTGGCATAAAGTTTATGATCACGTAGTGTTTGCAGAACCGTTCGCAAGTATTGCTCATGGTCCTCCGATGACTTAGAGTATATGAGAATGTTGTCAATGAAGGCGATGACGAACTCATCAAGATATGGTTTGACCACTTGGTTCATGAGGTCCATGAAGGCTGCTGGGGCATTTGTGACGCCAAATGACATGATGAGAAACTTGTAGTGCCTGTAACGTGTGCTAAAGGCAGTCTTTTCAATGCTTTTTGTTTTGACTTTTAGTTGCTAATAGCCGGAACGCAAGTCGATTTTTTAGAATACTTGGGCGCCTTGAAGTTGATCAAACAAGTCATCGATACATGGCAGGGGGTACCGATTCTTAATGGTGACCTTGTTCAATTCTCGATAATCGATACACAATCCCATTGTACCATCCTTTTTTGTTACAAACAGTATTGGAGCTCCCCAGGGCGAGATACTTGGTCAAATGAAGCATTTGTCCAATTGTTCCTGGAATTGGGTCCTCAGTTCTTTTAATTCAATCATTGACATGCGGCAAAGGGCTTTTGATATTGGTTGTGTACCAGGTTGAGTTTCAATGGTGAATTCGTTTTCTCAATCAACTAGGGTACCAAGTAGGTCTTCAGGAAAGACATCTGGAAATTCTCGAACCACAGGGATTGCATCAAGTGTGGGGGCTTCTTGCTGAGTATTGATCACATAGCAAATATAACTACAACAACCCTTTATTAGAAGTCGTTGGGCTGTCATGGAGGATATAACACATGGAATGGTGGAAACTCCAGTTCCATCACAGGCAGCTCGAGTTGGTTCGGTAACCGGAGGGAGACCTTTTTGGCTTTGCAATCGATAGAAATGTGGTTGGCAGCCAGCCAATCGATTCCTAAAAGTTACCAATGAGGAGGGGAATCAATTCTATGTATAAGGTTTCACCTTTTAAGGATATAAAACAAGATTTGTACACATTAGTACCGAAGGAAGAATTACCAAAAGGAAAGGACACAAACAGTATATATCCTAAGGGTTCGGGTGTTAATGCTAACTTGGAAGCAAAGTGTGGTGCAATAAAAAAATGAGCTGAACTACAGTCAATAAGAACAAGAGCTAAATGACCACAGACAGAAAGTGTACCTGACATAATGTTCTCGGTAACTTTCAAGTTTCCAAGCACCAAGGCAAAAGCTCTTCATTGGCCTTTTTGGTCCTTCCTCACTCCTTCAGGTACTGCGGGTTTTGGAGCTAGTTCAAAGGGGCCTAGAATTGATAAACTTTGGATAATCTCTCAGCAAGTAACCAATTTGCCCACATTTAAAGCATGCTCTCGTGTCTCGATGACATCGTCCCTAATGAGCCCTCCCACAAGTAGGGCAATTTGAACTGGTGCCACTTCTGGGGTTAGTAGGACCTTGATTTCCTAGACTAGTTGAGCCCATATTTACCTTCTTTGGTGGTGTAGCACCAGATCTTATGTTGTCTTTTTTCCAAAATTGCTTCTTTTGGCTCGTTTCCCAGAACGCGAGACTTTAATCCCCTTTTTTGACGATGTATGCTCGATCCACCACTTCTGCATATGTTGGCAACTTCAGAACTTCAATCTTGTTTCTAATGTCATCATCTAAGCCGGCTTCAAACTTCCTAGCTCTCCAAGCTTCGATGGGAATGACATATGTTACAAATCGAGCTAGTTGTATGAACTTGCTCTCATATTCGGCCATTGTCATTGATCCTTGCTTAAGACGCATGAATTCTGATGTCTTTTGTTCTTGTAGTGAATCCAAAAAGTATTTTTCATAAAATACTTTTAAGAATCTTGCCTAAGTCACGATTTCTTCTTTTTTCAAGGTGAGAAGCAACCATTCTTACGCATCATCTTTGAAAGCGAAAGTAACAAAAGTTACCTTCTGCTTTTCTGTGCAAGGCAACGCACAAAAAATCCTATCCATGTCCTCAACCCAAGCTCCTGCTATCAATGGGTTTGAATTGCCGGTGAATGTGGTAGGCTTCAAATCCTGGAAGTGTTTTATCGTAACCGGCTCTCCTTACCGTTCTAGCATTCCATTGCTTATGTTGGTTTGCAGGGCCTGCAAAAAGATGGTAACTGCTCTTTCTATGATTCTTTCCATTGACTCCGTTCCGCTGACTGACAACGTAGTTCCATTACCATCATTGGCTATTGCTACAAAGTAAGATTTTTAATAGTTTAATAAGCATAACATCCCATAAAACATCATATATATATATAACACTAGCTTTACCATTTATACACACACACACATATATATATATATATATATACAACACTAGCTTTACTATTTATACAAATTTGATATTAGTACTACATCCTCTACGGTTAAAAGTTAAGTTAGTGTCTAATCCTTGTAGTACAACAATAAGGACTAGAACTAATCACAGTTAGCTCATAAAAAGGATCCTCCTCTCCAGAGTTTAGATTCACGAGTCAAATAGCCATCGAAAGTAATGCTGCATGAGAAGCTCGAATTCCCATCCCAGTTGCACCACTCCGAAACAGACCCATGTTGCCTGAACTGTATAAATAGGGATGGACTGTAGGTATCCCTAAAACGCTCGGTCGACGATCCACCCAGGTGTCTCGACATATGTTAAGTTATTACTGAAATTGACATTCTGGACATTAATAATGTCTAAGGGGTTGGGGACGTCGGTGAGTAGGTAGTCGTCGGGAAGGGCTAACTATGTAGTGAGGGCAGTCTAGTCCTGGGACAAGGCAGACCACATGGGTAGCTTCGAGATACTGTTCTTGAGTATAGGCACGACTCTGTCTCCATAATAGATATGCCAAATTATCAGGATCAACTTAGAGATATATCGGTCGACCCATCAGCTAGTCAAGGCCTGGGTGTAGCTGTCTAACTATGTCCTCGGAATCTCCCCATCCTTCTAACGGGGCGGGGTGTTATGTTCTCCGAAGATTTCCTCTAGACTCATGGTCTCGAGCTCATTCTAGAATGCCTCACTGAAAATTTGCTCGGACATCCCTACATCACATAACAATTAACTATGGTGCAAATAAAAAGATCTCTAATGTCAAAATATTCTAGAAATATTAATTTCTAGATATATATATATATATATAAATTATTTTTAACTTTGCTTTGATAACACCTTTGTCACGACCCAATCTTGATTGCTCAGGCCTGAAATCGCAAGTTGCTAATTGATTCTAATTTTAACAAATTAAGTGGCGCATGCGGAGTGTAGACACCCCATTTTTGACCGTCCTCAAGACTTAGACGTCACCGTTTGAACACTAGGTGATCATCCATATTCATGTTCGTCTTGAGTTCTCAGAGGTTTCGATCGCGCGCCTTGCCTCAAGACCTCTCGACTTGTTTGTTTTGTGCTTGGTTGTATACCAAACACTTGTGTTTTTGCTTCTGAGGGAAGGGAATGGCTTGTTGGCCATCTCCACACCTCACCGGCCTTGGCTTGAGGCCACCGGCCTAGTTTTCTTGCCACCGGCCAAATATTTTGGTCGGCCGGCAATGTTTTTGGTTAGCCGGCCATTTTTGTTGGTCAATCGGCCATATTTTCCAGTCGATCCCTGTTCATCTGCTTTATACAGATATTTGGTGCTAGCTGGTACGCACATTTCCCCCCCTCCATACGCGTGTATGGAGGGATTTGTCTCTTGCTTAGCTTGTTTTGGAAGCTTTGCAAGATGGGAATTCTATAAAGAGGGAGCTTCTCCTCCCTCCTCAGAGGTTCCAGAGGTCTGAAATTAGGGTTAGAAATAGTTGTATCTATCTATCTCTATATCTCCCTCTCTTTACATATTTGTGTGTGTATAAGGTTGTTTTGTTCATACTTTTGCACACAAACACCTAGCATTACACCATCCTCTTAGAGCTGAGGTCCTTGGAGGTTGTTTTGGTGTTCTTGGGTTGCTTTGGACTCAAAAAACCTGCTGGACCATTGTTCTTGAAGAAAGTCTACACGGGTGAGAAACTTATCCTTTTGTTCCCCATTTTTGCACAAGCTTTTAACCTACCTTGCATCTGTTTTTAAGCTTAGTGTATAACTGATAAAAGTTCTGATTTTGTGTGCTTTAGAACTTTGCTTAAGGTCACTTTGAGGTTTGGGGTTGTCTCCCCCCTCTAAGGCCTTGTTAGGCCTTGTTTTAGGCCATACCTTTTGGCCATTGTTCTTAGTTTTGCATGACCTCTCTACCACTGAAATCCAGAGGATTTTCAGTGGTGGAGAGGTGGTTTTGAGGTCCTAAATGGGAGAGGGTTGTCCCCTCTCCATGTTGTCTTTGATGCTTGCACAAATGGCTTGTGTTGTAGCTTGTATGCCTAGCTTGCTTTAGCTTCATTTCAGTAGGTATTAGGCTTTGTTTTGCCATGTTATACCTCTATTTCAAGTTGGTTTAGACGTGCCATACATGCTATGTATACTTGTCTTGTAATCTCATGATTTTGCCTTAACATGCACCCAGCATTTAAACCACTATGCTTACTTGTTTTGGCCTAACTCCATGAAGCTTTCGGCCTTATCTTGCCATGCTAAAGCTCTGATTTTGGTTTTTTTGGTCATCCATGACTTGTTTTGTATAGCTACCATATAATCTTGCTTGTTAGCTTCGAGTGTTGAATCCTCTAGCATGCTCCATTTGGATCATTTCAGTGGTTTGGCACCACTTACAATGCTATTTCAGTCCATATGTTATGCTTGTATGCTTGCATTTATAACTCCTTTAATGCTTTAAAGACTTAGGGTTGTATGCCTCATGGATGTGTCATTATGTATGCCATCATGTCTAGGCATTTAGGATGCCATCTAAGTGGGTTTTTGGGCTCATTTTAGCATGTCATATCTCTGATTTTGGTCGCCTAAATCATGCCATGCTCGGTTGTCTTAAGTGTAGTGTAACACCTCTTTGGTGGCCTTGTATGCCTCATGCCTTGCCCCTTTTGTTTTAGCTTGTTTTAGCTTTGGCCATTGCATGTTTTAGGCTTACTTTGGCATGATTTGGAACTGTTTTGGTCCACTTTGGTCATTTGCTTTATGTGTCACATGATCATGGTTTGGGCCTTTGGGCTAGTTTCAAGCTTTTTGTGCATGACTTGTTTGCATTATTAGGTTGATTTGGCATCATCCTTTGCATGTTTTCAGAGCATTAAAAATGCTTTCCATATGTCCAGGTCTGATCCTTTTAAGTGTCCTTAAAAGTTGCCCTTTTATGCTTAAGTGTTGGACCATTATACATGCATGTTTGTATGTGACTTTGTCCCTTATCTCTTAGCATATTGGCCGCTGATTTGGGCGTATTTGAGAGTTGCCCATATTGGTTTAAGACCATTCTTTGCATGTTGTTACATGCTTGCCGTGCATGTTGTCACATACTTGGCCCCTTTGCATGTTGTTGCATGCTATGTATGCTTGTACATCTAGATGATAGGACTATTAACATGTTGTTGCATGTTTAAGTAATATTGCATTTGGCATGCATCTTTGATTAAGTTGCTTAACATGTTGCTACATGCCTTGCATGTTTGCATGTTTAAATTGCATCTTGCATGCTTGTTAGCTTGCATACTTGTTACGTACTTGCATGTTTGCATGCTTGTTCACATGCTCATATTGCATGCTTAGCTTGCATGTCTAGGTTGTATAGCATTGTGCATGTTTGCATCCCTTGCCTCTTGATCAATTATGATAGAGGCTAGGATCATTGTGTGTTTGTGTGCATTTCATTTGATATCAAATTGCACACTTGGCATCTTGGGCTGCCATGCATTGAAATGCGTGAATGATGGCCCGAAGGTCGAGAACCATGCTCCTCTAAGTCTCAAACATGCTGAGGAGGGTGGTGGTGCATAAATTGCTTTGAAAATGCATTGCCATGTCTTGTCTGTCCTCTGTTGCAGCAAACCAGTATTCTGCAGGAAGAAATGGCCGGACGGCAACTTTCAGTGCCGGCCGACTACCAAAATAGTGCCGATGATCTAATTTTTGGTCAATGATCATAATTCCATGGCCGGTGGTGTTTCCTCTTGGTCAGTGACCTCCCACAGTGCTCAGGGAGTAGTCCTGAAGTAACCTTGAGACTTGTGCAATCCTCAGAGGTGCATAGCAGTGTAAACAGAGGCAACATGAGCATGGCGGTGGATTTCTGTGCGGAACAGAACGTGCATGCATTCGTCCCTCTTCCCGAGGATGTTTTACTACTTTCAGTAATTTAATTAATTTGTTTAATTAATTAAGGGTCTGTAATATTTAATTAGCTTGTTAATTAATTAATTTGTATTATTCATTCGGACCCTCCGATAGAGGGCAATTTTGTAATAAGCGTGCGTGCGTGCGTGTGATGCATGTCTTCCAACCACCATTTCTTTCTCCCTTTTACTTAACCGCTTATAATGGTTAGTTCTAGGGCACGTTTCAATTAGCATCCTTATGCTATGCATGTTTGCATCATTCATCTGTATTGCATGCACCAGGCTCGGCGCATCATACTAACTGCATAGTATTTCAATTCCAAGTTGAATACATGTGTTGAATTGTCACGTCTCATATGCCATTTTAGATTAGTCGAGCCTATTCTAATTGCATTTTGCCTGCGATGCATTAGCCATCATAACATGGATTTAGATCATACATTTGATTACTAACATATTCCTTATTTTGGCTCGGAGTACATTGTGAGTATTTATGCTTTAGCATCTTGCATGTATGTGAGTTTTGCCATGATAGCATGTTTACCATGAGGCTATGTGCTTATGTGATATAACTGCCTGAATGTCTGTGGGTGAAGGTTAGGTTGCTTGAATTGGAATAATTCGTTGAATCCCGTGTTTTAGCTTACTTGCGAGTAGCAAATCTCAAACCATTTTCCAAACAAAACGGATATACGATGCTTTGTTTCAAATTAGGCGATCTAGTCTATACTTGTGTTTTGTGAGCATCACATAGTAAATTCTAACTAATTAACCGGAATAAGAACACATATGTTTTCAAAACAAAATATCATGCTTAGTACAGGCCGATCTTCGGATCGGACGAGCGGGGGTGCTCATAGCTGACCTTCCCCAATCGTACCCAAGTTCCCGAGCCAAGGCAACTTTGGTGATGACAGACACGTGGCCTTAGGCAGCGAGTCAGGGTTTCCTAAATTCCCCCCCAAATAAAATATTTAGGTGGCGACTCTGTATCTGGCAAAGCAGTCCATGTTTGGCACTTCTTTCTAAAAATCTATTTTCCAAAACGATTTGCCGAACTTGGACTCTTTGATGATTCATCGGTCTTGCATTGCACTCTGCGAGATTAGATACAAGACCGTGACATTGAGTTCAAACTGTAGTGAGCCTAAATGAACAAAACGGGATTCCCTCCCGGGACGTTCGGGGATGTCTACAGTTTCTGTCAACTCTGCTGGGGAGTTAGACAACTTGACTCGAACTCATGATATCTTGTTTTGACTACACTCATGTGTTTCTTTGCATTGCATGTGCATTGGTGCGCCTAGGACACCGTGTTTGCCATCTGCTATTCCTGAACGGTTTGCCGGAGGCTCGCTCTGAGAAGCGTGCCATAAGGATGACCGGTTACGGGCTCTGCCACGATGGGAACACAAACCCCGATTTTTACCGGGGCACCCTTTTTGACCATTCAACCTAGTGCATATCGAAATCCGTAGTGACCATTCCAAGCTAGGACAGGTTGCTTACCCGATTATAGGTTGCTTGAAACCGCTGTGTGCATAGTGAAACCCTAGCTCCTGATAAAATAGGACAGGAAAACCCTACCCTAACATAGGGGTGTTTTGGCTCTTACTTGCTTGTTATGTGCTTTTTGAGTTGACCTCTACAGGAATGCATATATCAGTTTGCAAGTCTGGGCATCAGGCCTGCGGGCATCAGTGTCAGTGTTTTGAGAATTAGTAGTATCTGCGGGTATCAGATTCAGTTTTGGGGCAGTAGTTTTGGGGAACAGTGATCAGTGATCAAATGTAGTTGTTCAATTGTGCTTACGATTGTTTGGGTAAAATTAGGCTGAGCTGCTGCCTGTTTTCTCTTTCAGGAGGAGGGGGGAGTTTCAGAGATCTGAGTTCAGAATAGCCAGTGTTCTCCTTCGCTGAAGCAAGGCAGATATCTGATCAGTTAAGTCACCAGTCACATCACCCCCGTTCAGTTCAGCGAATTTATGATGGCACAAAATTCAAAGGAAATTGTGGTTATGGTAGCCGCATTAAACCAAGGAATCATCTTGCAGGATGAGACCGATGTTGAGGTACCACACCCGCCCAGGTCACCTGCCACGCGCCCGATCTGGGAACCCCAGTTATTTTAAACTCGTGAACCCACCACGTTTGAGTTAATGGGAATGATTGGTGACCTCCAGAGATCCGTGGCTGATTTAGCCTATGGAATGTCAGCCCCGCCACCAACTGCATCGTATGTTGGGAATTTCATGCCGCAGGAGCCCCCGCTACTGGGATGAATTGTAATAGAGCTCAGCCAGCCTGAAGCTGTCTCGAACTCCGGCAATGACGTATCAACGACAACGGGGCTTCGCACTGAAGCAATAACCCAAACCTCTCACCAAGCTGAGGCTAGTGGAAAGAACAAGACGAAGGCAGATGCAGATCCCTATGCACAACTCTAGCAAGCTGTTGAGGCTCTGAAAGCTGGGGGGTTGAATAAGCAACAAGTACTTGCGATTTTGGCTAAGACTGTGGATGACATCTTCCCCACTCAGACCGAGAGCAGTTCGAGCCAAAGGGAAAATCAGGATAGGGATCGTCATATCCGAACAGTTCCTTCCCATCCTAACCTTGCACCTGGGAAAGATCAGAGAGCCAAGGCAGCACCTGCCGATCCTTTTACTAGTGCGTCCAGCAAAGGTCCACAGACTTCGAAGTATCTGCCCCGAGGGCGCAGGGCTTTTCATGCCCCCTACATGCCTTTGTCCAAGGCTCTTCAAATCCTCACGGAAAAAGGTCATCTCAAACCTCTTGAGCCTCGGCCTCTCCCAAGTAATCTCCCTCTCTCACATGATGCCACCCAGTACTATGTGTACCATCAACAAGCTGGTCACACCACCAACAATTGCTTTCGTCTTCGCCACGAAGTGCAAGACTTGATCAATGATAAGGTCATCCTCCCACCTAGCTCAACAAAGTCCGTCACTACTGAGTTTGTGAACTTCGAAGATAATACAAGTATGTGATCAGGGGTTGGCCCACCTGCGGGTGGTGCTTGGTTTACTTCAGATGTGGCGTATGGCACGCACTGTTTTGAGCATTTGCGAATGCTAGCTTTTGTAGTTTCTGACTCGGGTGTTGAGTTAGTTCTGTGGTTTTGTTTTGAGTCTGTCTCTTTGTTTTGAGTCAGTCTTTTTGATTAAGGGTCTGTCTTGTTGTATCAAGTCAGTCCTGTTGTATAAAAGTTGGGTGATTCCGGGGTTGTTGCTTCAGATATCACTATTTTGTTTTGTTTTCATCCTTTCTTTTGAGTCTGTTTCTGTCTTGAAGCCAGTTACACCAGAAGATCTAAATGAAACAGCAGTAATTTTCACACTCTCGTGTTTGCTTCTACCTTGCGCCAGTTGTGCCAGAATCTTGAATGAAACGGCAGTGCATTTCACCTGCTCTTCTGTGCCTTCAAATCATTGCATTGACCTAAGTTTTTCAAAACTTTTTGAACATTGTGATGAAAACGAAGAGGAAGGAATTCCTCAGGTTTTGCAAAATTTGATCAAATTGAGAGAAAGAGAGGTATGCTAGGCCCTTAATGAATAGAATCATGCTTGTTGGTATGAGTACTGAGAAGGACCTTGACTTGATCTAGATTGGTTTCACACTGTCTTCAGCATGAGCGATTAGTCGCTGTAGACACCCCATTTTTGACCGTCCTCAAGACTTGGACGTCATCGTTTGAACACTCGATGATCATCCATGTTCGTGTTCGTCTTGAGTTCTTGGAGGTCTCAGTCGTGCACCCTGCCTCAAGATCTCTCGACTTATTTGTTTTGTGCTTGGTTGGACCAAGGACTTGTGGTCTTTGAACCTGAGGGCGGGAAATGGCTTGTTGCCTATCCCCACACATCACCGGCCATGGCCTGAGGCCACCGGCCCTGTTTTATTGCTACCGACCAAAAGTGATGGCCGGTCGGCAATGTATTTAGTCGGCCGGCCCTTTGTGTTGGTCGATCGGCCTTTTCTGCTGGCCGAACCCTATTCATCTGCTTCATGCAGATATTAAGTGCCAGGTGGCACAGACCCTGCCCTCCATACACGTGTATGGAGGATTTGCACCCTTTGTTTTAGCTTCTTGAGGAAGCTTGAACCTTTTGAACTATTGTTTTAAGCTTCTTGAGGAAGCTTGAACTTTTTGAACCTTTGTTTTAGCTTCTTGAGAAAGCTTGAACCGTTTGAACCTTTTTAGCTTCTTGAAGAATGTTGAACCTCTTTAACTTCTCCAAGAAGCTTGAACCCTCTTGTTTCTCTATAAGAGAGGGCCTCCCTCTCCTTTAGAGAGGTTCCAAAAATTTGTTTAGGGCAAGAAGCGTATATCTCTCTTTGTCTCTATAATTTAAGCTTAGAAAGTGTTTGTTCTTGGCCTTTAGCACCACACCTCATAGCCACACACCTCCACCATTGACCTAAGGTTCTTGGAGGGTCTTGAGAGGTCTCAAAGAGCTGGTTTTTGGTCCAAGAACCTGCTGGTTTTGCTGAGCTACAAAAGTAACTCATTTTCCCTCTATATTCTTCATTTTTGCACAAGCTTTTAGCCTATCTTGCATGTTGTTTTGAGCTTAACTTATAACTGATAAAAGTTCTGTTTTTTCATGCTTTTGAAGTTTGTTTAAGATCACTTTTGTGTTTGGGGTTGTTTACCCCCTCTTAGGCCTTGTTTGGCCTCATTTTTGTGCCTTTTTTGTGAGCTTCGGGACCACCTTGTATTGGCCTTCTCACCACTGAAATCCAGAGGGATTTCAGTGGTGGGGGTGGTGTTTTGAGGTCCTAAGAAGGAGAGGGCCATCCCCTCTCCTTGTTGTCTTCAATACTTATCATATTTGCCTCATATGTGAGCACCTTTGTTAAGTTCATGTTGGCCATGTCTTAGCTGGTATTTGTGGTTATTTTTCTGTCATATGCCACAGTTTTTGCCTATCTTGGTCATTCCATGCATAGTTTATACACTTGTAGTGTAAATTTTGCAAACTAGTCTTGTATGTCTCATGTTTGAGCATGTGTTTCTAGCTTGTTTTTGGGCCATCTCAGTAGATTTTTGGTGTAGTTTTAACATGCCTTAGATCTGTTTTTGCTTGGTTTGGTTGGCCCTTGCATGCCTCATACACTTGTAGTGTAAATCACACACACTAGCTTTGTATGCTTCTTGAAGTAGCATCTCATTTTAGCCTATGTTGTGTCCATTTCAGCATGTTCTTAGGCTTATTTTATCATGTCATACCTTTGTTTAGGTTTGGTTTGGTTAGCCCTTGCATGCTCCATACACTTGCCATGCAATCCCATGAAATAGCCTAACATGTGTCATGTTGTGACATGTCTTTTTAGCATGCTTTTGGCTTGACTTCAAGAAGATTTTATCCATGTTTTGGTATGCTTGAGGTCTGATTTTGGTTGTCTTGGTCTCCCATGACTTGTTTTGCATAGCTTTGGTTCAATCTTACTTGTAAGCTTTGTGTATTGAGTCATTTAGTATGCATTACTTGGCCTATTTCAATGATGTCCATGTTTCATGGTCATGCACATGCATTTATCACTCTTTAAATGCGTTTGAGAGTTGTGCTTGTATGCCTCATTTATGGACCATTGCATGAGCTTCATCTTTGTGCATTCCGAGCCACCATCCCAACACATTTGGCCACTGATTTTGGCATGCTTGAGAGTTACCCATGTTAGTGTAAGTCCATCTCACCATGTTATTGCATGCTTGTTTCATTTTGCATGTTGTTGCATGCTGTACATGTTCACATGTTTAGGTAGTATGCCTATTGCCTATTGCCTATTGCCTATTACATGCTTGTGTTGCTTTGTTAAGTTCATCATGCATGTATTACATTGGTCTAAGTATCCTTGCCTTTGCATGTTATTCAATGTTAGCCTATTGACATGTTGTTGCATGTTCATCCATCTTGCATACTTGTTAAGTTACATGCTTGTTTGCATGCTTGTCTTTGCATATTGTTATATGCTAGTTGCCTTGTATAGCATTGTTGCTTGCATGCTCATGTTGCATTAGTTTGCTTCCATGCTTAGGTTGCATAGCATTGTGTGCGCATCCTTTGCTTCTTGAATCAATCATGATAGAGGTTGGGGTCCTTATGTGTTTTTGTGCATTTCATTTGATATCAAATTGCACACTTGGCGCCTTTGGCCATTATGCATTGAAATGCGTGATTAGTGGCTCGAGGGTCGAAAACCAAACCCCCTTGAGTTCATAGCATGATAGGGAGGGTGGTCGTGCATACATTGTCTTGTAAATTCCTTGCCATGCACTGTGTGTCCTCTGCTGCAGCAAAAACAGAGTTCTGCAGGAACAGATGGCCGGTCGGCCCTCTTCAGTGCCGGCCGACTACCAAAGTCCAGCCGATGGCCCCACTTTTGGTCGGTGACCACTTCCTAATGGCTGGTGGTACTATCTTTTGGCCGGTGACATCCCACAATGCTCAGGGAGTAATTCAGAGGCATCTCAAGGACTTTCACAGTCCTTAGAGGTGCAGAGCAGTGTAAACAGGGGCAACATGTGGCATGGCAACGGGTTTCCGAGCGAGGCGAATCGAGCATGCATGCATTTGACCCTCTTCCCGAGGAAGCTTTACTGCTTTAATAGCTTAATTAATTCGTTAATTAATCAAGATTTTGTAATATTTAATTAGCTAGAGTAGTTAATTATTTATTTGGTTTGTATTATTCTTTTGGCCCCTCCGAGAGAGGGCGAA
This sequence comes from Camellia sinensis, assembly GCF_004153795.1. Lineage (NCBI taxonomy): Eukaryota > Viridiplantae > Streptophyta > Magnoliopsida > Ericales > Theaceae > Camellia > Camellia sinensis. The sequence continues at coordinate 218,723 of NW_021026871.1, forward strand.
TTTTGTAATAAGCGTGCGTGTGTGTGATGCATGTCTTCCAACCCCACGTCTTTCTCCCTTTTACTTACCTACTTTCAATGGTTAGTCTTAAGGCACGTTTCAATTAGCATACTTATGATAGCATGTTTGCATACATTCATTCGTATTGCACGCACCGGGCTCGGCACATCATACTAATTGCATAGTATTTCAATTCCAACTTGAATACGTGTATCGAGTTGTCGCATTTCACATGCCATTCTTAGGGTAACCGAGCCTATCTTAGTTGCATTTTGCATGCGTTGCATTAGCCATTGCTAACATGAACTAGGATCATGCATGATTACTAACTAGTTTCTTGTTTTGGCTCGGAGTACACTGTGAGTGTTTATGCTTTAGCATCTTACATGTATGTGAGTTTTGCCATGATAGCATGCTTACCATGAGGCTATGTGCTTATGTGATATAACTGCCTGAATGCCTGTGGGTGAAGGTTGGATTGCTTGAATTGGGATAATTCATTGAAACCCGTGTTTTAGCTTACTTGCGAGTAGCAAACCTCAAACCATTTTCCAAACAAAACGGATATGCGATGCTTTGTTCCAAATTAGGCGACCTAGTCTATACTTGTGTGTTGTGCGCATCACATAGTAAATTCTAGCTAATTAACTGGAATAAGAACACATATGTTTTCAAAACAAAATATCATGTTTAGTAGTGGCCGATCTTTAATCGGGCGAGCGGGGGTGCTCATAGCTGACCTTCCCCAATTGTACCTAAGTTCCCGAGACGAGATAACTTTGGTGATGACGGACATGTGGCCTTAGGCACGAGTCAGTGTTTTCTAAATTTCCCAAAAATAAAACATTTAGGTAGTGACTCTGTATCTGGCAAAGCAGTTCATGTTTGGCACTTCTTTTCTAAAAATCTATTTTTCAAAACGATTTGCCGGATTTGGACTCTTTGGTGATTTATCTATCTCACATCGCACATTGTGAGATCAGATTAAGAACCGTGACAATTTGAGTCCGAACTATAGTGAGCCCAAATGAACAAAACGGGGGATCGATAAATGTCACGGTTCTTAATATGATCTCATAATGTGCGATGTAAGATTGATAAATCACCAAAGAGTCCAAATCCGGCAAATTGTTTAAAAAAATAGATTTTTAGAAAAGAAGTGTCAAACATGGACTGCTTTGCCAGATACAGAGTCGCCACCTAAATATTTTATTTTTGGGAAATTTAGGAAACCTTGACTCGTGCCTAAGGCCACGTGTCCGTCATCACCAAAGTTGCCTCGGCTCGGGAACTTGGGTGCGATTGGGGAAGGTCACTTCGTGAGCACCCCCACTCGCCCGATCAAAGATCGGCCTCTACTAACCATGATATCTAGTTTTGAAAACATTATGTGTTCTTATTCCGGTTATTAGTCTAGATTTACTATGTGATGCGCACAGCATACAAGTATAGACTGGACCGCCTGAATTGGAACAAAATATTTCATGTTTGTTTTTTAGAGCAGTTTGCTACTCGCAAGTAGGCTAACAATACAGATTTTGCCACCCTTAGGTGGGCTTAGAAAAGATGATTTTGCCACTATCTAGTGGGCTTAAAACTCACAGTCAATGCATTGTTCCAATTTAGATAACCCGACCTTCACCCACAGGCATTTAGGCAGTTATAACACATAAACACGTAGCCTCATGGTAAGCATGCTATCATGGCAGACACTCACACGCATGCAAGGATGCTAAAACATAAAAGCTTACCTAGTACACCAAGCCAAAATAGAAATTAGTTAGTAATCAAATGCATGATCCTAGTTCATGTTAGCAATGGCTAATGCAACGCATACAGAATGCAATTAGGACAGGCTCGGCTAACCTAAAGATGGCATATGAAATGCAACAGATAACATGTATTCAACTTGGAATTGAAATACCATGCAGTTAGTATGATGCGCCAAGCCCGGTGCATGCAATACAGATGAATGGATGCACGCATGCATAACATAAGGTATGCTAATTTAAATATGCCCTAATACTAACCATTGAAAGCAGGTAAGTAAAAGGGAGAGAGAAGTGGGGGTTGGAAGACATACACACACTCACACACACTTATTACACAATTGCTCCGAAAGAATAATACAGACCGAATAACGAACCAACTATCCTAGCTAATTAATTATTACAAAACTCCTAATTAATTAACAAATTAATTACAAAAAACAGCCTAAATATGAAACTAAAAGAGACCGTCGCAGCTCTACCTCAGAATGCGTGGATGATGCATGCTCGATTTGCCTTGCCCGGAAGCCCGCTGCCATGCCATTGTTGCCTCTGTTTGCACTGTCCTATACCTCTGAGGACTGTGAAAACCCTGGAGATGCCTCTGAATTGCTCCCTGAGCATTGTGAGATGCCACCGACCAAGGCATAAGATCACCGACCATTGATAAATGGTCATCGACCAATTGTTGAGCCATTGGCTAATTATTTTTGGTCAATCGGCACTGTAGGTAGCCGGTCAGCCAAATCTTCCTGCAGAATCCTATTTTGACAGCAGCAGAGGACAGACAAGGCATGGCATGGAATTTTCAAGCAACTGTGTGCATGTCCACTCTCCTTATCATGTTATGGACTCAGGGGGTGTGGACCTTAGTACTCGGGCCACCAATCACGCATTTTGATGCATGATGGCCAAAAGTACCAAGCTTGCAAGTCAATGTAAATGAATGCAACAAAAACACATGAGTGCTACATGCCCTATCATGTTGAGATCAAAGGCATCGGCGACCGAGGAATGAGACGTGTTTCGTCACTTTGACTACGAACACATTTCATTCCTCATGTTTGGTTTGACACCCCAAACCAAGCAAAATGTAATGCATGTATGCAACGTGGCTCAAGTATGTACATGATGCTAAGGTACAAAACATGCCAAATGCAATGTAACCTATCATGCGAGTGTGCAATGTGCCAAGCATGCAATGCTACAATGCAACCTAGATAGGCAACTAGACAAAGTGATAAGCATGTAACAATACACTAACTACAAGGATGCAACAATCATACAATGTAATGAGCATGCTACAAGATGCAAATGCATGATCCATGGATCTACACTAAGATGGAGAAACCTCAGCCACACCCCAAAACAGTGGCCAAAAGTACTAAAATGATGATGTCAATCATGCAAAATAAACATGCAAGCCAATGAGCCTAAGGCTAAGGTATGAAAGGCAAGTTTCAAGAGCACTCACATGATGACAAGCATGGATGCTTGACTAACATATTAAGCTCTGAAAATGTATAGAGGATGATGCCAAATCAACCATGTCATGCAAGTAAGGCATGCAACCATGACCAAAACTTGAAGCCAATAAAGGGGTCCAAACCATAGCTATGTCAACCAAACCCCAAAGGACCAAAGTGACTTAAAGCAGTCCTAAGGCACTCCAAAACAAGACTAAAGCATGCATAGATCATGGTCAAGACATGCTAAGAAATGGATGCAAAACAAAGGAGGATTTAGGGCCACAAAGAGGGCACTCTATTACAACCACCCCAACCACACGTGACATGGACTAACCAATGCAAAATCAGAGTTTTAACATGCAAAATAAGCCCCCAAAACCCACTGATATGGCAGCCCAAAGACTAAACATGGTATCATACACAATGACCAACTCTTGAGGCACAAAACTACAACACTTTCAAGCATGGAAAGAGAGCCAAATGCAAGTGCACAAGCATGGATTACGGACTGAAATATGGTCTCCAATGATGCCAAATCATGAGAATAAACTAAGTAAAGCATGCTAATGACCCACACACTCAAGGCTCACAAACCAAAATACAAAGGGGCTATACCAAACATGGAAAACATGATCAAATCAATACTCAACAGACCTCAAGCATGATGAAAGATGACCAAAAGTTTCACAAAGCTAGGCAAAACATGCAAGCATTGATGGTCTATTTGGCAAATGCATTTCTAGGCAAAATAGAAGAATAGCAAGGCAAGTATATTATGCATGCAAGGGGGCATTAATCCGACCAAAAACAGAGGTATATTATGACCAAATATCACCCAAAAACCTCTGAAATGGAGCCAAAAACAGCTAAGCATGCATGCTACCCTTATGAGCCAAAAACATGAACAAATGAGACACAAAGGGAGAGGGGTGTCCCTCCCCTATGCAAGACCTCAAAACCTCTTCTTCACCACTGAACATCCTCTGGATTTCAGTGGTGAGAAGGCCCATGCACAAAGGTTCCCAAAGCTCAATAAAGAAAGCACAAAAAAGGGCAAACAAGGCCTACGAGGGAGAGGTCGACCCCCAACACCAAAATGACCTTAATGAAGTATCTTAAACACAAAAAAAAAAAAAAAAAAAAAAAAAACTTTTATATTGTTTATACACAAAGCTCAAAACAGCATTCAAAGGGGTTAAAATCTAGTGCAAGAATGGAAAATATAAAGCAATAGTGTTACCCTTGGAGAACACCTCAAGAACAGCAAGTCCAGCCCCCTTCTTCTGATCAAAACCAGCTCAAAACTCCAAGAACAAACTCTCAAGACCTCAATAACCCAAGTATGGTGTAATACTAGGTGCCTTAGTGCAAAAACTAAGAACAAAACACCCTTTTTAAGCCCTCTAACCACACAAATGAAGAGAGAGGGGGAGATATAGAGACAGAGTAATGTATATATGCTATATAACTCTGATTTTGCTGAACCTCCTCAAAGGAGGAGGGAGGCCTCCTTATATAGAAAAGCAAAGGCGTAAGCTTCCAAGAGAAGCTAAACAAAAGGGGCCAAGGCTTCTTAAAGAAGCTAAGGCAAAGGGGCCAAGGCTTCCTAAGAGGGATGAGACAGGGTCCAAGCTTCTTGAGGAAGCTAAGAAAAAGGTCCAAGCTTCCTCAAGAAACTAGACCAAAAAGGGTGCAAAGGGTGCAAATTCCTCCATACACGTGTATGGAGGATAGGTCCGTGCACTCCAGCTGGCACAGCTGGCATGCATAATGCCTGAAAAAGGCAAAAAAGGTGTGTACAGGCAGAAAATGAGTCCATCGGCCAAATAAATGGCTCGGCCGACCACACAAAGTGCCGACCGGGCCATCACCAATGGCCGGTGGCAAGAAGACACGGCCAGTAGCCTTAAGCCATGGCCGGTGAGGCGTGGGGATGGCCAACAAGCCATTCTCTACCTTCCAAAGCAAAAACCAACAAGTGTTTGGTCCAACCAAGCACAAGACAACCGAGTTAAGAGATCTTGAGGCAAGGCGCGTAGCCGAGACCTCCGGGAACTCAAAACGAACACGAACATGGATGATCACCGAGTGTTCAAACGGTGACGTCCAAGTCTTGAGGATGGTCAAAATTGGGGTGTCTACAGTTGCCCCTCTTTGACAGAACTCGAAAGTCATAACAATGACGGGAGTGAGTGTCAAAGCCCAAAGACGACCCATTTTTGACAAGGCCGAAGACTTGGACAAACATACAAGCTACAGATAAGATATGCGCCCGAGGGCAGGGGCAAAATGCAACTGACAATGCAAGAAGCCGAACATAACGTATGATCATGCAAAGAAAGCTGTAACGAAGCATATCATGTAACAGTTTTAAGCAATCAAACACAAATCCAACTACATTACAATGCAGAAAGGATGTAAGAGAATTATGTAATTCTCGCTACGTTTCACGCAGAGAATACAATACCTGTGCGGTTCGTTTGGTCGCGCCAGCTTCAAATGAACCGTTCATACAATATCATGCCTGTAAGAGAAAGAAAACTTAACAGGTACAATATCGATAGTAGTATGCATAACAATGCAATCTGAAGCTGCGTGACAACGCAAGTCGAGTAGGACGCATGACAATGCGATTTGGGATAGGCATAACAATGCTATAAACATATGTAAGTGAAGAACGCGTGACAACGTGCACAATGTGTGAAGATGTAGACACATGTAAGTAAAGCATACACGACAATGTGTATAAAAAGGGACTTGAACACGTGTACGTAAAGCATAACGTGACAACGCATGCAATGTGTATAAAAAGGAACTTGAACACATGTAAGTAAAGGATAACGTGACAAAGCATGCAATGTGTATAAAAAAGGGACTTGAACACATGTAAGTAAAGCATAGCTTGACAACACATGCAATGTGTATAGAAAAGGAACTTGAACACATGTAAGTAAAGCATAACGTGACAACGCATGCAATGTGTATAGAAGGAACTTGAACACATGTAACTAAAGCATAACGTGACAACGCATGCAATGTGTATAAAAAGGAACTTGAACACATGTAAGTAAAGCATAACGCGACAACGCATGCAATGTGTATAAAAAGAACTTGAACACATGTAAGTAAAGCATAATGTGACAACGCATGCAATGTGTATAAAAAAGGAACTTGAACACATATAAGTAAAGCATAACGTGACAACGCATGCATTGTGTATAAAAGGAACTTGAACACATGTAAGTAAAGCATAACGTGACAATGCATGCAATGTGCATAAAAAATAAACTTGAACACATGTAAGTAAAGCATAACGTGACAACGCATGCAATGTGTATAGAAAAGGAACTTGAACACATGTAAGTAAAGCATAACGCGACAACGCATGCAATGTGCATAGAAGGAACTTGAACACATGTAAGTAAAGTATAACGCGACAACGCATGCAATGTGTATAAAAAGAACTTGAACACATGTAAGTAAAGCATAACGTGACAACGCATGCAATGTGTATAAAAAAGGAACTTGAACACATGTAAGTAAAGCATAATGTGACAACGCATTACATGCGTATAAAAAAGGAACTTGAACACATGTAAGTAAAGCATAACGCGACAACGCATGCAATGTGTATAGCAAGCAAGGTATGAACACATGTTCAGCATAATTATAGTGAAGGCATGCTACTCGCATTCGTTGAGGTGCAACCAAATCAAGGCGAGGCATTTGTTGAAAGCAAGACGCGTAACGAGCGTGCTTATTACAGTGACATGCGGAACTCGCCAGATAAAAGGATACAGGAAAGGATACACTTTGTGTGCACCGAGCATCACACACAGAAGACATGGTTCGAGGTCAACACGAAGACTAGTTAACATTCCAAAGCGTACTTTCTTGCACTATCTCGAGTAATGAAGGTGCCAAACTGTATAATTGACCCGAACAAAGGCGCGGGAGATGTATCGATCACAAGAGGAGGCCATCGGTATTAATCCAGACACTCTGCTGCCCTACTCTCCTTTTGCTTTACTTTCCTTTACTACTGTTAGTTTTAAGCACATTGCACTGCCTCAGGCAGGTTTTACTTTTTCAAGACTGTGTATTTTTGCAAAGACATGATGGAAATGAAACAGCTATTTTGTTCAAAAAGGTGTTACATTTGTACTTTCTACGCATCGCGTTGCGTGGCATCACATAACAATGTGAATGAAATTGAACTTCGTTTGAAAATTAAGCACTTGCATCGTAATAATCAGGTAGTGAACCGACTTACAACTCGATAAGCAAAACAAACAAACTTGATAAGCTAACCAAGTGCGAGCACAACTCGAAAAGCAAAGCAAAGACTTAAAGAGACTGAAATACAACTCGATAAGCAAATATGCAACAACTCGATAAGCCAATAGGCGTGACTCTGCAAAATCAATCACTAAAGACACTGGAAGTGGAACCAGTCACAAGTTTTCAGCATTTTCAGTAGATGGACAACTCTGAGGATAGGAGGGAAGGCCACCAGCCAAATAAAGAGGTCACCGGCCACAATAAATGGCCACCAGCCATTGTCACTAGCCGATCGGCCAAACATGGTGGTCGGTCGGCACTATTCATGCCCGGCCGGCAAAAGTGGCAAGAACCACCAGAATGTTAACACTTGTCCTCCACCCACCTTATCCTCTACAAAAGGCCTCAGCTTCGTAGTTTTTCTCAATTCAACACTGATGTGCTCCAAACGGAAGAGTTTCTTGCCCAGAATCTCATGGCTTGGATTGCCAACTTGGACGGCTTGGAAAAGGTGAATTTTCGGGGCTTCGACATAAATGCACTATTCACTCTGAGTCGTACCCCACTGCACTTTCCGTTCCTTTATGCCGTGGCGAGGTTTTGGAACCCGGTAACACATGTCTTTAGCTTTGGCGGGCAAGAGGTATGTCCTACCTTCGAGGATTTCCAAGCTTTGATGGAATCTGAGCGCAATGAAGAAGTCTTGCCTCAGCTTCGTTTCGGCCACACCCAAGCCTTAGGGCGAATGTGTGGGCTCACGATGCACGATGCTCGCTCTTTGATTTGTGACAGAATGCTGGATGTTCCGAGTTTGATTTGCCAGTTTTCTGATGCCGGTGATCGCGGCGACCATCATTGGCAAGGCTTTCGGCGACACGCCCTCTGTTTGTGCATGCTATCTTACTTTTTGCTTGCCTCAGGCTCCGGAGGGTCTAGTGTCCGGTTGATCGAGGTTGCCCAAGGCTTAAAAGAGGGCAAGAGCTGTATTGCCAAGACTCTGGCTGAGACGTTGATGGGCTTGGACGCCTTTTATCGCCGAGAGATGACCAGATTTGCGGGGAGTCCGCTACTGCTGCAGGTAATGTTTCCCACCCAATCTCACATATGTATTTGCTCACATCACTCGGCCCTCAGGCTCGGTTTTTCTCACAAAACCCTTTTCTTACTTTTCTCTCAACGTACATCTCTCTATTCTTTATTCTCTCATTTTTCATCCCTTCCCAGGTGTGGTTGATGGATAAGTTGCGGGTTGTGGACTCTTGCCCAGCATACTCAGCTCGCGGCTACTTCTTCCGACGTCGTCTAGTTGATGCCCTTGATGAGGGATGGTGGTTCGATTGGATGTGCAGCTTGTCTGCGGACCGCATTGCTTGGCGGTGCCCTTGGCTCAACCTACCGGCAATGAGTTACAGCATGTCCCAGCAGATCGGGATTCAGTTGCCCACTGCGTATTCTACTTTCCTTTTCGATTTCAGCGCCAGTTCAGCCATGATCAGATTTGCTCGCCAGAGGGAATAGAGTACCCAGCTACATTCCCTGTCCGAGGTGCGCAGCTTGCTCGATACGCCACAACGTGGAGGACTAGAGAACTCCTGGCCCCCGCTCCTACTTTCAATTGCACTTTGTCTGATGAGTGCATAGATTGGCACAATGAAGAGGCACAGATTGAGCCCAGCTTGGCATCAGAGGCTTCGACTAGCTCTGGAAGGAGGCGCAAGAACACCTGACTTATCTATGCCCCGGATTTATTACTTTATTAGTACTTTCAAGTTTTCTTTATGAATGTGATAAAAAAGCAACTTCAATTTGTATGCAAAAGCAGGAGAACTCTGTATTGAAATCAATGAAATTGAAGGTTATGGGTACTGAAAATTTTCCGTTTTGGTCCACAAATGGTCTAAGTTGTAAAAAGATTAATTTGAACAAAGTCAACTTTTATTAAAACTTTTCAAAACCATTTTTGATATGGATCAGAACTGGACACACCTGAAATCTGTCACTGAGATGCACAACCCTGGATCCCAACAACTGGAAAGTTGCCCGTAATCTGAATAGCACTGCACCGTAGATCACTACCGAAGCTCTTGAATGCTGAATAGACAAAAATGACCGAGGTGATCAAATGGACAAAGTTGATTGGGGAAAAAGTTTATGGCTGAACTTCAGGATGAAGTTGCTTACGTATCCCAAAGATGGGAATCAAGCCTTACGTAATTCAGGCTTGGGTTCACTCGAGTATTTTCACTCTCCTTTTGCGCTCTAACTTTTGCCAAGGCCGCCCTTTGCGGGTTTTCAACCTTGTGAGCTCAGTTTTTATAATTTCAAATTTTTTATACTCTAACTTTTGCCTAGGTTGCCCTTTCAGGTTTTCAGCCTAGCGAGCCTCTCAAGGGTAATATTTCTTCAACTTGTCCATATTGATCGACTGTGAAAACTCTAGGCCATCTAGGTTCATCAGAACCACAGCTCCACCTGACCATATAGATTTGATGATGTAGGGATCGGTCCAATTGGGTCTAAACTTTCCCCTTGGGTCGTGGATGGGAGCTCCGTTGTCTTTGAGCACCAAATCCCCTTCTTTCAAATTTCGGGACTTAACTTTCTTATTGAAAGCCCGGGCAATTCTGCGCTGATAACCTTGAACATAGTACAGTGCTTTCAGTCTTCTTTTATCAAAGAGCATGAGTTCCTCAAATCTGCTCTGCTGCCAATCTGCTTCAGCTATCTGACACTCAGCCAGTACTCGCAAAGACGGAACCTCAAATTCAATAGGTAGAACGGCCTCCATCCCATAAACTAATGAATACGGGGTCGCTACAGTAGAAGTTCTAATCGAAGTCTGGTAGCCCCATAGAGCAAACGGCAGCTTATCTGGCCAATCCCGATAGATTTCCACCATCTTCCGTAAAATGCGCTTGACATTCTTGTTGGCGGCCTCAACCGCTCCATTGGTCTGAGGCCGGTATGTGGATGACTTGTGAAAAGCCACATTGTATTTCTCTAACAAGTCAATCACTTTCTTTTTGAAGTGGGAACCATTATCTGAGATAATCTCGTTCGGGACTCCATAGCGACAAATGATGTTGTTCCTGATAAACTTTGCAACGTGCGATGCTTTCAACACAGCATAAGATTGGGCCTCAACCCACTTTGTAAAATAATCTATCGCAACCAGGATGAACTCATGCCCATTTGACCCTTTCGAAGTAACAGCTCCGATCACATTAATTCCCCAAACTGAAAATGGCCATGGCGAAGCCATATTATACAGCTTCGACGGCGGGATATTCATGCGGTTTGCATGGATCTGACACTTGTGGCATCGCCGAACAAAACCGATGCAATCCTCCTCCATGGTGAACCAGTAGTAACCTTGTCTGAGGATCTTCAGCGCTAGCATTACCCCATTCATATGCGCACCGCATTCCCCTCCATGGATGGCCTCCATCAGGCGTTTTGATTCTTCAACTTCAACGCACAGCTTATGCATTCCCAGATGACCTCTCTTATACAATTTACCTCTGCAGATGATGAACTGAACGGCCATTCTTCTGATTGCCCTTTTATCCTTGGCATTTGCCCCTGGTGGATATGCCTCTTTCTCCAAGAAGTTCCAAATGTCATAATACCAAGGGTTGTCGTCCTGAACCTCATCTATGGCAGTAATTGATTCATATGCTGGGGCAAACTTCTGGTCAATGATGACTGGACGCATCCGGACTCCAAACGGGATGTCTATTATGGAAGATAGAGTTGCTAGTGAATCTGCGAACCTGCTATTCTCTCTTAGCAGATGAGCAAAGTTTAGCTTCTCAAACCGAGGAATTAACAAGTCCAAGGTCTGGTGGTACATTATCATCTTTTCTTCTTTGACTTTCCAATCTCCTTTTGCTTGAGACACAACAAGGTTCGAGTCTCCAATGACGTCCAATCGTCTTGCCCCTAGTTCCAAGGCTGCTTCTAGACTGGCAATGCATGTCTCATATTCTGCTTCATTGTTCGAGACTTTGAATCAGAGTTTGAAGGCTAGAGGGATACGGGAATTGTCGGGTGCTATCAGCAACACCCTTATCCCATACCCGTACTGGTTTGACGCTCCGTCAAAGTACATCGTCCAAGTTTCATCCTCGATGTGCAAAATGGCCTCATCTGGGAATAAATACTCAACTGCTTCACCTCCTTCCACTAGATGATCATCTAAGAATTCTGCTACTGCTCTTCCCTTGACTAACTTGCGCGTCACATATTTTAGATTGAATTCGGAAAGCAACAGCAACCAACGAGCTAGCCTACCCGTAAGTGCCGGTTTCTCAAAAAGATATTTGATGGGATCTAACCTTCAAACCAACATTACAGAGTGAGCTAACAGTAGTGCTGCAGCTTCCTGGTAGCCCATACCAAGGCTAAGCAAGCCTTTTCCAACGGTGTGTAGCGAGTCTCATACTCTAGCATCTTCTTGCTCAGATAGTAGATGGCTCTCTCCACCTTGTCCTCTGATTCTTGCGCGAGTATACAGCCCATTATAGTCTCAGTTACTGAAAGATACAAAATCAATGGTCTCCCCGGCTCTAGTGGTGACAACACGGGTGGGTTCTGTAAGTATTCCTTGATCTGTTCAAAAGCAGCTTGGCATCGGCCGTCCCACTGGAATTTCTTTCCTTTCTTCAGGAGACCAAAAAGTGGTTCACAAGTCAAGGTTAATTTGAGATAAACCGTTTTATGAATTGCACTTTACCCAGAAAGCCTCGCACCTCCTTTTCAGTCCTTGGTGGTGGCATTTCTAAGATGGACTTGATTTTGGAAGGGTCGACTTCGATACCTCTCTGTGTAATCAGAAACCCCAGCATTTTCCCTGCTGTAACACCGAACGTACACTTCTAAGGATTCAGCCGCAACCGAAATTCTCTGATCCTTTGAAAGAACTTTTGCAAGGCGGTGTAGTGGCCCTCTCTTTCTTTGGACTTGACAATCATGTCGTCCACATACACCTCAACCTCTTTGTGGATCATGTCGTGTAATGTCGTGGTCGCGGCCCGTTGATATGTAGCTCCAGCATTCTTCAACCCAAACGGCATTACTCTGTAGCAGTATGTCGCCCACGGGGTAGTGAAAGTAGTCTTTTCTCGATCTTCAGGTGCCATCACTATCTGATTGTAGCCTAAGAAGCCATCCATGAACGAAAGCAAAGCATGCCCCGCTGCGAAGTCCACCAACTCATCGATATGCGGCAAGGGAAAGTCGTCCTTCAGACTAGCTCTGTTCAAATCCCTGAAATCCACGCATACCCTGATCCTGCCATCCTTCTTCGGCACCGGAACAATGTTAGCCAACCAAGTCAGGTATTCGAAAACCAACAGGAACCCTACGTCAATTTGCTTGGTGACCTCTTCTTTAATCTTGAGGGCCCAGTCTGGGCGGATCATTCTGAGTTTCTGCTTGATGGGTCGGGCCTCAGGGTCAAGAGGGATTCGGTGCTGTACAATCTCAGGATCAATTCCAGGCATGTCTTCGTAGGACCACGCGAAAACATCTTTGAAATCTTTTAATAAAGCGACTAAGCACTCGCGTTCCTCCGAAGACAACACAGACCCGATTTGGACCAGCCGCGGTAGTGATTTCATCAACTAAAGGTTTAACAAATCTTTCCTGCTCTTGTTCAATTAAGCGTTGCAAAACCGGATTTCATCAAAATTTTGGAAGTCTGAGTTAATGCAATAAATCAAGGGCACAGAAAAGTACTTAGAAACCATATCCACACCATTCTCGTTAAGCACATCTAAACCGTCCGATTCTTCTGTTACAACAAACTCAAAAGAGAAAGAAAAAGATGACCTAGACAGGATTGTGGCATCCGGGTTATCATCCCCAGGATTACCTGACTCAGACTCAGTCGAGCTGGAACCTGATTTCGACTCACAAGACTCGGTGGAATCAGATTCCGGCTCACTACCTGACCCGGTGCTGCTTGACCAAAATCCCTATTCATAATGCCAAATGAGAGAGGGTGCGATGGATGCATCCAAAATGTTTGCTGGTAGGCCCACAGCCGTTTCATTCCCGATCATGGACACCGAGAAGTTATCTCCCAAGTACTTCTGTTCGATCGGAGGATCTGAAAGTAGGCATGCCAGCGCTACCCCCATTTCACTTTCGGCGTCCTCAGACTCCAATTTCTTGCTCTGCTTGACCTCAACTGTTGGGTCTGTCTGCTCTTCGACAACATCATTCCTGGATAATTGCAGGTCAAAAAAGATCTCAAAACCTGGCATGCGCTTCCTTTCTGTATTTAGTCACGGCTCTGGGAAGCCACAAAACGGAAAGTCCTCCCCCTCCCGGACGAAGCGTCCATTTAGGGTACCCTGGATGGGCCGGTGCATTAGCTCAAAAGGCTTCCCTGCCTGCTTCGCTCTGGCTCTCCCAGCCATCTCCTTGTCTTTCCTTATCCAATCCTCTTTGGTGGGCAGATAACCTTAACCAAAGGTATGTGGGTTGTGTGACACTTCGGCCAATGCTGCGATGCCCTTCCGGCGGCTCTTTCCCAATCCCATCCCGGGGATGTGTTGGAGCTTGTTCATGAGGTACACTGATTGAGCACTGACATACAACCCCTCATTAACAGCCAAAATGTTCTGTACAACCTGGGCCTCGGCAAGGGTAAAACCCGACATGAACACATCCTCCATACCGTGCTCAATTTCCAAAACTGGCATAGATACTTCTGGTGGTGGATGGATCGACGAATTTCTAAAAACAATGGCTACTCCCTTCCCATGAGGGTATTTCACCATCTGATGCAAGGTGGACGAAACTGCCTTTACCTGGTGCAGCCACGGCCGTCCCAGGAGTAGATTGAAAGTGGCGGGAACCTCTAGGACGTGAAAGTCTATCTCATTCTGTCCCAGGCCAACCTTGGTCTGAATTTTCACTGTTCCCATTACTTCTCTGCTCGTGTTGTCATATGCCCAATTCACCTGGGCTGTCGGCACAAAGTTCACGATTTTTAAACCGATTGCATATGCAGTTCTTGTCGGGCACACATTGATGGCGGACCCTGTGTCGACAAGTACCACGGGTATCCATTTGTTTCTACACTCCACAGAGATGTAGAGTGGCTTGTTATGGTTCGCACCCTCAGGTGGCAGTTCTTTGTCGGAGAAAGTCAACATCGGGGTAGCTCCTCCTAGAAAAACTAAGCCCACCAACTGTTCGGGCGTGGTGTCTATTGCGAGCTTGGCCTTGTCCATGGCCGATAAGACAGCTTGTCAATGCACCCGCGATGCCATAAGTAATCTCCAAATGGAGATGTCTACTTGTATCTTTTTTAACTATTTCAGTACAGCCTCATCTTCAAGTTGCTTCTCTTTTTGCTTCTCTGCCTCCTTATCTTTCCCAGACGCCTCTAGCTGATCTAGGTGTGGAGGCTTGAAATACCGTCCACTCCTAGTCAGGTGGTTGACTTCACCAATATACCAGGTATCGTCTGGTTGATTGCTCCCCCAATCCTCATCCATGTAGGCAAGACATAAATCTTCGTCCTCCCACCACATTCCATCGACAACCGACAGACACCTGTCCGGCTCCGTTTTTACTGTCCTTGTACTCATAGTATTTTCAGTCCCCTCATGGGCTTTAGCTTTTCTGATTCTCTCAAAATCCTCAAACCTTTCCTGTTCCAACTGCGTCAGTACAGCTGTCTATTCCATAATTCCCGTATTCAAAGTGCCCAGATCCCGAGTGAAATTCTTAACACCGGCGCTCTTTGGCGATGCGCTCTGATCCTCGGCCCTTCCGGCCACAACTGATGTCCTTGCCCCTGACGGGCCCCGTTCCAACTGAAATTCTTCAACAACGTCTGGTAGGTCATCAAGCCACCCGGTAGCCTCTACTGATTCCTCGAAATCTGACCAGTTGACAGCCATGTCCCCTAGGCCTTGTTCGTTGAAAAATTGGAGGTCAGCAAAGTCCTCTTCCACAGTCGCTAAGGCCTCTGATCTCAGATCAAATCTATCCCCCTGTATCACACAAAGCTCTGCCCTTTCTGGCAATTTCACACTTGATCTATCCTGGCCTACCGACAAAATGTAGTCACTCGAACTGTACATCTCTCCGGCAAAACTCCCAGATTCCTCATATTCTGACTCAACAATCCCATTCTCCTCTGAAATCTCCCCTGCTCTGTCTTCGACAGTCACCACCATTGGTTCGAGTTGGATTCTGGAGATGTCCAACATACACAAGTCAATGCAGCTAGGAAGGAGCACCTCCGGCTTGGGTAGGTAGGATGGGGTGATATATATGCTAGGATTGTAAGACACGACCCAGTCTAGATAAAGTTGACTCTTTTGGGAGGTGGAGCTTGGTGGTGTGGTGGGAGAGAGTTTGTTGTGACATTGGGTTTTTCGGGAGGCACAATCAACCCATTATCAATGAGATTTTGAATCTCATGACGTAATCGGAAGCATTGGTCGGTGTCATGACCGTGCTGTTGGTGAAATGCGCAATATTTGGTTGGGTTGTGGGTAGGGGAAGTTTTTCCGGCAATGGCCACGGCTCTAGGGGCTTCAAGTGCCCTTTTCTGATTAAAACCCCTAGAGCTTTGGACAGGGGCATATATAGTGGAGTGAAGGTTCTTTGATTTTTGGGCGGGTATTTGGCTGTTTGTGTATTGCTTCCGGACGCACCAGAGAATGGGCGTAGCTGCCATGGTTCTTGGAGGGGAAATGGTGGTGACCATGCTCACTTCTGAGGCTCTTGTAGTTGTAGCGCCGCTCGGGCCTGCATTAGTGTTGCGGTTAAAGGTTCTCCTGGGTTACTCCCTGTCATTGTCAATCAAGCCTTGTTTCAAGGCATCCTCAATCTGTACTCACATCTCATGCAGATCTAAAAAGGTAGGGAAGGGGAGCACGATCATTTTCTGCATCAGCTTAGGCTGGAGATTGTACACAATCATCCGAATTTGATCTTTATCAGTGGGCCTTAGGGTCATCATTGAGGCCTTGGCCCTCCATCTGGTTACGAACTCCGAAAAGCTCTCCTTAGGCTCCTGCCTTGTCGTCTCGAGATCACGGGTCGTAATCTCGATTTACGTGTTATATGAGTACTGTGCAATGAATGCCTCACCATCTCATTCCAGTTCCTCTTAACATCATCTTCTAATTTGGCGTACCAGATGGCCGCCACACCCGACAGGGTCCGGCCGAACAAAGATAGCTTCTGTAATCTGATGAGGCCTATCGACCTTAAGATATCTAAAAATAACCTCAAGTGCACCATGGGGTCCCCGGACCCATCAAATCGGTCAATATGCGACATCTTGAATCGGTCCAGCAGCATCACTGTTGTGTCGGTATACTCGTCCTCAATATCAGGGATGGTCTTAACTCCCTGGGATTTCTTAAACATCTTTTCCAGCTTGCTCAGCTTTAATGTTGTGGGGTCCACTTCGAACTCGAAGGGAGAATCCGGTACATTGATAGGCGTGGGCGCCTTGGATAGTTACGGTACAATCGGGGGCGGAGCCGGCCCGGTTGGAATGTCTGTATCCACTTGGATATTCTGGACATTTGGTGTCTCCTCGGGTATCGGAACCCTTGGTGGGGGAGGAGCTTGATGTGAGGTAGATGCCCCGGTTTGCTGCTGTAGCCTTATGATTAACTCTGCTTGTTCAGTCATAACCGTGGCCTGTTGTTTGGCGAACTCTGCTTGTCGGACAGCGTCTTGCTGCATAGTTTTCATGCTCTCTTGGAGCTGGCTCACCATCTCCTCTAAGCTTGCCATACTGCTCTGCTCTGATTGAATTACCGGTATATATTCCCTTTCTGTGGTGAAAACTGAGGCCTCGGCCTGACTGTCCACTAGTAGGGTTGACCACTGCTCTGGCAATCTCTGCTCGGATACACTACGTCTTCTCGACCTTCGTCTGATAATCGGGGGTAGAGAATAAAACACTGGTTGTCCGTCGACCAGATCCTCAGATCGATTAAGTCAGCGACCTCTAGTCCAGAGTGCTTGGAGAATATCTGCTGGGTCGGAAGCAATTGTGCTAAACTACCTAGCAAAAAGATAAATAAAGCAATAATAAAGAAATAAATAACTAGACAAACGGGCAGCATAATAGCGTAAAATAAACACACAACACACAGTTGGGCATCACAACACACGGTTGATAAGCTGAATACACTGTTCCTCAATACTAATCATTGTCCCTGAATCACTGCCCCAAAAACTGAATCTGATACCCGCAGATAACTGATTCCCGAAATATTAAACTGGTTCCCGCAGGTCTGATACCCAAATTCGTAAGCTGATAAATGCATTCCTGTAGAGGCCAACTCTAAAGCACATAACAGATAAGTGAGAGCCAAAACACCCCTATGTTGGGGTAGGGTTTCCCTGTCCTATTTTGTCAGGAGCTAGGGTTTCACTACGCACGCAGCGGTTTCAAACAACCTATAATCGGGTAAGCAACCTGTCCTAGTTTAGAATGGTCACTATGGATTCCGAATATGCACTAGGTCGAATGGTCAAAAAGGGTGCCCCAGTAAAAACCGGGGTTTGTGTTCCCATATTGGCAAAGCCCGTAACCGGTCAACCTTATGGCACGCAGCCTCAAGCTAACCGCTCAGGAATAGCAGATGGCAAACACTGTGTCCTAGGTGCACCAATGCACATGCAATGCAAAGAAACACATAAGTGTAATTAAAACAAGATATCATGAGTTCGAGTCAAGTTCTCTAAATCCCCAGAAGAGTCGCCAGAAACTGTAGACGTCCCTGAACGTCCCGGGAGGGAATCCCCCAATTTGTTCACTAGGGCTCACTATAGTTTGGACTCAAATTGTCAAGGTTCTTAATCTGATCTCACAATGTGCAATGTGAGATTAATAAATCATCAAAGAGTCCAAATCTGACAAATCGTTTTGAAAAATAGATTTTTAGAAAAGAAGTACCAAACAAGGACTGTTTTACCAGATACAGAGTCGCCACCTAAATATTTTATTTTTGGGAAATTTAGGAAACCCTGACTCGTGCCTAAGGCCACGTGTCCATCATCACTAAAGTTACCTCGGCTCGGGAACTTGGGTACGATTGGGAAAGGTCACTTCGTGAGCACCCCCGCTCGCCCGATCAAAGATTGGCCTCTACTAACCATGATATCTAGTTTTGAAAACATTATGCGTTCTTATTCCGGTTATTAGCCTAGATTTACTATGTGATGCGCACAGCATACAAGTATAGACTGGATCGCCTGAATTGGAACAAAATATTTCATGTTTGTTTTTTAGAGCGGTTTGCTACTCGCAAGTAGGCTAAAAATGCAGATTTTGCCACCCTCGGGTGGGCTTAGAAAAGATGGTTTTGCCACTATCTAGTAGGCTTAAAACTCACAATCAATGCATTGTTCCAATTTAGATAACCCGACCTTCACCCACAGGCATTCAGGCAGTTATAACACATAAGCACGTAGCCTCATGGTAAGCATGCTATCATGGCAGACACTCACACGCATGCAAGGATACTAAAGCATAAAAGCTTAACTAGTACTCCAAGCCAAAATAGAAACTAGTTAGTAATCAAATGCATGATCCTAGCTCATGTCAGCAATGGCTAATGCAACGCATACAAAATGCAATTAGGACAGGCTCAGCTAACCTAAAGATGGCATATGAAATGCAACAGATAACATGTATTCAACTTGGAATTGAAATACCATGCAGTTAGTATGATGCGCCAAGCCCGGTGCATGTAATACAGATGAATGGATGCACGCATGCATAACATAAGGTATGCTAATTTAAATATGCCCTAATACTAACCATTGAAAGAAGGTAAGTAAAAGGGAGAGAGAAGTGGAGGTTGGAAGACATACACACACTCACACACACTTATTACACAATTGCCGTCGCTCGGAGGGTCCGAAAGAATAGTAGAGACCGAATAATGAACCAACTATCCTAGCTAATTAATTATTACAAAACTCTAATTAATTAACAAATTAATTACAAAAAATAGCCTAAATATGAAACTAAAAGAAACCGCCGCAGCTCTACCTCGGAATGCGTGGATGATGCATGCTCGATTTGCCTTGCCCGGAAGCCCGCTGTCATGCCATTGTTGCCTCTGTTTGCACTGTCCTATACCTCTGAGGACTCTGAAAACCTTGGAGATGCCTCTGAATTGCTCCCTGAGCATTGTGAGATGCCACCGACCAAGGCATAAGATCACCGGCCATTGATAAATGGTCATCGACCAATTGTTGAGCCATCGGCTAATTATTTTTGGTCGGTCCGCACTATAGGTAGTCGGTCGGCCAAATCTTCCTGCAGAATCCATTTTTGACAGCAGCAAAGGACAGACAAGGCATGGCATGGAATTTTCAAGCAAATGTGTGCATGTCCACTCTCACTATCATGTTATGGACTCAAGGGGGTGTGGACCTCGGTACTCGGGTCACCAATCACGCATTTTGATGCATGATGGCCAAAAGTACCAAGCTTGCAAGTCAATGTAAATGAATGTAACAAAAACACATGAGTGCTACATGCCCTATCATGTTGAGATCAATGGCATCGGCGACCGAGGAATGAGACGTGTTTCGTCACTTTGACTACGAACACATTTCATTCCTTATGTTTGGTTTGACACCCCAAACCAAGCAAAATGTAATGCATGTATGCAACGTGGCTCAAGTATGTACATGATGCTAAGGTACAAAACATGCCAAATGCAATGTAACCTATCATGCGAGTGTGCAATGTGCCAAGCATGCAATGCTACAATGCAACCTAGATAGGCAACTAGGCAAAGTGATAAGCATGTAACAATGCACTAACTACAAGGATGCAACAATCATACAATGTAATGAGCATGCTACAAGATGCAAATGCATGATCCATGGATCTACACTAAGATGGAGAAACCTCAGCCACACCCCAAAACAGTGGCCAAAACTACTAAAATGATGATGCCAATCATGCAAAATAAACATGCAAACTAATGAGCCTAAGGCTAAGGTATGAAAGGAAAGTTTCAAGAGCACTCACATGATGACAAACATGGATGCTTGACTAACATATTAAGCTCTGAAAATGTATAGAGGATGATGCCAAATCAACCATGTCATGCAAGTAAGGCATGCAACCATGACCAAAACTTGAAGCCAACAAAGGGGTCCAAACCATAGCTATGTCAACCAAACCCCAAAGGACCAAAGTGACTTAAAGCAATCCTAAGGCACTCCAAAACAAGACTAAAGCATGCATAGATCATGGTCAAGACATGCTAAGAAATGGATGCAAAACAAAGGGGGATTTAGGGCCACAAAGAGGGCACTCTATTACAACCACCCCAACCACACGTGACATGGACTAACCAATGCAAAATCAGAGTTTTAACATGCAAAATAAGCCCCCAAAACCCACTGATATGGCAGCCCAAAGACTAAACATGGTATCATACACAATGACCAACTCTTGAGGTACAAAACTACAACACTTTCAAGCATTGAAAGAGAGCCAAATGCAAGTGCACAAGCATGGATTATGGACTGAAATATGGTCTCCAATGATGCCAAATCATGAGAATAAGCTAAGTAAAGCATGCTAATGACCCACACACTCAAGGTTCACAAACCAAAATACAAAGGGGCTATACCAAACATGGCAAACATGATCAAATCAATACTCAACAGACCTCAAGCATGATGAAATATGACCAAAAGCTTCACAAAGCTAGGCAAAAACATGCAAGCATGATGGTCTAATGGCAAGATGCATTTCTAGGCAAAATAGAGGAATACGAGGCAAGTATATTATGCATGCAAGGGGGCATTAATCCGCCAAAAAACAGAGGTATATTATGACCAAATATCACCCAAAAACCTCTGAAATGGAGCCAAAAACAACCAAGCATGCATGCTACCCTTATGAGCCAAAAACATGAACAAATGAGACACAAAGGGAGAGGGGTGTCCCTCCCCTATGCAAGACCTCAAAACCTCTTCTTCACCACTGAAAATCCTTTGGATTTCAGTGGTGAGAAGGCCAATGCACAAAGGTTCCCAAAGCTCAACAAAGAAAGCACAAAAAAGGGCCAAACAAGGCCTAAGAGGGGGAGGTCGACCCCCAACACCAAAATGACCTTAATGAAGTATCTTAAACACAAAAAAAAAATGAACTTTTATATGTTATACACAAAGCTCAAAACAACATGCAAAGGGGGTTAAAATCTAGTGCAAGAATGGAGAATATAAAGCAATAGTGTTACCCTTGGAGAACACTTCAAGAACAACAAGTCCAGCCCCCTTCTTCTGATCAAAACCAGCTCAAAACTCCAAGAACAAACTCTCAAGACCTCAATAACCCAAGTATGGTGTAATACTAGGTGCCTTAGTGCAAAACTAAGAACAAAACACCCTTTTAAGCCCTCTAACACACACAAATGAAGAGAGAGGGAGAGATATAGAGAGAGAGTAATGTATATATGCTATATAACTCTGATTTTGCTGAACCTTCTCAAAGGAGGAGGGAGGCCTCCTTATATAGAAAAGGCAAAGGCGTAAGCTTCCAAGAGAAGCTAAACAAAAGGGGTCAAGGCTTCTTAAAGAAGCTAAGGCAAAGGGGCCAAGGCTTCCTGAGGAAGCTAAGACAGGGGTCCAAGCTTCTTGACGAAGATAAGACAAAGGTCCAAGCTTCCTCAAGAAACTAGACCAAAAGGGTGCAAAGGGTGCAAAGGGTGCAAATTCCTCCATACACATGTATGAAGGACAGGTCCGTGCACTCCAACCTGCACAGCTGGCATGCATAATGCCTGAAAAAGGCAAAAAGGTGATACCGGCCAGAAAAGGAGTCCATCGGCCAAATAAATGGTCGGCCGACCACACAAAGTGCCGACCGGCCATCTCCAATGGCCGGTGGCAAGAAGACACGGCCGGTGGCCTTAACCCATGGCCGGTGAGGCGTGGGGATGGCCAACAAGCCATTCTCTACCTTCCAAAGCAAAAACCAACAAGTGTTTGGTCCAACCAAGCACAAGACAACCGAGTTGAGAGATCCTGAGGCAAGGCACGTAGCCGAGACCTCCGCGAACTCAAAACGAACACGAACATAGATGATCACCGAGTGTTCAAACGGTGACGTCCAAGTCTTGAGGACGGTCAAAAATGGGCTGTCTACAGGGACGTCTACAGTCGCTTTCTTAAAATTTTTCAAAAAATGTTTTGCGCGGTTCTACGAAGACCTGTTTGGAATCGCTCTTGAGATTGTGCAGCTTATGATCGCTTTCAGCCTCGAGACTCGACCCCGTTTTGCTTTCAAACAGCTGAACTTGTGTTCAGAATGTTCAAACGGTCAACCACAATGTGAGACTTGTATGGACAGATCAGAAACACCTCTCGAACAAGGTGCAAAAGACGTCAGATAATGCACTCGAAGAGTCCAAGACGAAGATCGGCAAGAATGCCAAATTCCAGAAAGGAGGAAAGAAGAAAATACTACCAGAGAGCAACTGAGTTCCTATCCACAACACTAGGGGCAAATTCAACCCCCATTGGATGGACTCCGACATCATTAGTAAAGAGCAGCCACTCTTCTAGATTCAGATGGCTTCGAGATCTCAAAACCATTTGACATGGACAAAGCTACACTTTTATCCTTGAGAGGCTCGCTGGGCTGAAAACCCAGAAGGGTGACCCAGGCAAAAGTTAGAGCAAAGAAAAAAAAAAGAAGAACAAAAAGAACAAAAAGAAAGAAAAAAAAATGCAAAGAATAAAAAATAAAAAAAAAATGAAAAGAATTGAAAAGAAAAGAAGAACATAGCTCGCAAGGTTGATAACCCAGACGGGCGGCCTTGGCAAAAGTTAGAGCATAAAAGGTGAGGGTTAATACCCGAGTGTCCCTTAACTGGAACTACGTAAGGTTTGATTCCCATGTTTGGGATACGTAGGCAACTTCATCCTGAAGTCCAGCCACAAACACTTCCAAATGGATTGTGCCCATGTAATGATTTTGATTATCTTTGTTTTCTCTGTATCCGAGAGTTTGGTTGTGATCGTCACTCTGAAGGACCGATTACAACGCGCTGCGGTGTTATCCAAACAAGGGGCAACTTTCCGTTGCCACACAGTGTGCTGCAGTACTATTCAAACAAAGGGCAACTTGCCATTGCCGTGCAGTGTCCTTCAGACAATGGGCAATTTTCCATTACTTCCCATTCGAGGTTGTACATCTCAAGGGTAGGTTCCGTACTCGTAGAGCAGTGGCCGTTTGCAAAAATAGTTTTTGAGAATTTTACTGAGGTTAACTAATTTTCCAGAAAATTATTCTATTTTTCCAAAACCGGACCATTTTCTTGGACCCAAAAAGGAAAATTTTCAGTGCTCACAACCTAACTTGCCTGATTTTAAGTCAGAAAGTTGAACGAGCATGTTAATCAAACTTTTATATTGATCAAAATTGTTTTAATAGAAAGCA
This sequence comes from Camellia sinensis, assembly GCF_004153795.1. Taxonomy (NCBI): domain Eukaryota; kingdom Viridiplantae; phylum Streptophyta; class Magnoliopsida; order Ericales; family Theaceae; genus Camellia; species Camellia sinensis. The sequence continues at coordinate 242,710 of NW_021026871.1, forward strand.
AAAACAACAAAAAGGGTCAAAATGATGAACTAGGGGCACAGTTGAGTCATGCTTCCTGTCTTTTTCCTGTTATCCATAGGCTTGCCAGAAAGGGCACTATACCTGCCAGAAAAGTGCACAGTTGAAGCTAACAACAAAGGGCCGAAAGCTCTCAACATCCTCCGAGCAACGAGGTATCAAGCCAAGTGCGAAGCACGAATTCGAGTGGATCAAGTTACTCCACTTCCTCATCCGGCGCCTTGACTAAATGACACCGGAGGAGATAGCCGCGAGCTAATAATGTTGGGTATGAACCCACAACTCTTTTGTTTATCCATCAAACCACCCAGGGGAGGGATAAAAAAAATGATGAGAGATTGAAGAATAGAGAGATGTGCAATGAGAGAAAAAGTGAGAAAAGGGCTTTTTCAAAAAAACAGAGATTGAGTGCCAGAGTGATGTGAGAATCACAAATGAGAAAGGGTGGGAAACAATACCCGGAGAAACTGGCCTTTCGCTTTTGTAACACGTCCGAATGTCATGTCTTTTGTTTGTCTCGATTCTTGTCTTGAATCGTTTCAGGTGTCTGTGTTTGTCTTTAGGTTGTATACCTTTTGTTTACTTTTGTTGAGTCCTTTTTTTTGTTGTGTTCAGTCGTAGGCTCAATACCCGATTGACAATTCATTTCTCGATTTTCAAAATGAATCGCTTTGTGCTCAGAGTGTTGTGCCATTCTCCACATTTGTTCTTCCACATTTGGAGCATCTGAGTATGTTTCAACTTCTGCCAATCCCATCTTTGCATCCTGTCTGTTCGGATCGAACTGTTTGTTCAGAATTAGCTGTGTGCCGAATAAACCGAATGCTGTGTTATGGGCTGTGAGTTCAGAATGAACAATATTCAGAATGAGCTGTGTATTCAGAATCATCAGTGTCCTGCATGAGCCGTATGACCAAAATGAACAGAGTACTGTGTTGCGAGCGGTGTGTACAAAACAAACACTCTATATGTTGAACATATTAGTTCCATTTCCAGTGCCTTCCAGTGTTGATTTTGCAAAGTCACACCTGTATTACTTCAATTTGCTTATCGAGTTATTGCTCATTTGCTTATCGAGTTGTTACGCATTTTGCTTATCGAATTGTCGCTCATTTTCTTATCGAGTTGTTACTCATTTTGCTTATCGAGTTGTTGCTCATTTGCTTATCAAGTTGTTACTCATTTGCTTATTGAGTTGTTACTTATTTGATTACCAAGTTGTCGCAATTTTGCTTATCGAGTTGTTGCTCTCTGCTTATCGAGTTGTAAACTTGTTAAGGTCTCATTTTTGCTTATTGAGTTAATTTGTTTTATTTGTTACGTTGGTCAACCTGACCTGGTAGTACATGCATGTTCAATTTTCATCCGATTACATTGTTATGTGATATGGTTTGACACGATGCGATGTACAAATGCAACACTTTTTCAGCAAAAAAGCTTGTTTCATTCCATCATCCTTTCAAATACATAGTTTTGGGAAAGTAAAACCTGCCTCAAGCAGTACAAAGTGCTCAAACTACTAAAAGAAAAATAAAGCAAAAAGAAAGAAAAGCAGCAAAAGTCTAGATCAATGTCAACTGGTCTCAGGCACGAGAGTCTGTCCTCGTCCTCTTCCTGGACGAAGGTCCAGGAGTGTCATCGCCCTCCCCACCATCTGAGCCCGAGCCCGAGTCATCTCCGGTCTCATCCTCGGACGACTCTGCCTCTACCTCCGTCTCGGACTCATCATCGTCTGGAATCGGTGCCCGTGAGCTGCTCTTGACATGAGTGCGCCCCGCTTTGGTATGGGGGGGTACAGTGATCCCTCGTCCTGCTCTCCCTCCTCCTCGGGCAGACACGGATGGTCCTGCCGGAGCACCCCCTGCAGCCGATATCTGGAATGGGGGCTGAAAAGGACAAATAATAGATACATCAGTTATGCTACAAGCAGTATATCAGTGCAGAATGCCGTGTATGAATGCTATGAGCAGTATATCAGTGTAGAATGCCGTGTATGAATGCTATGAGCAGTATATCAGTGCAGAATGTCATGTATGAATGCTACGAGCAGTGTGTCAGTACAGAGTATAGTGACTGAGTGCAGTGTATGAATGCCGTGAGCAATGCTATGAGCAGTCTGTGGGTTACAATGTATCAAATGCCGTGATGGCCGTGTATCAAGTGCCATGTTGGCAGTGCGATGCATCAAATTATGTGTGAAACAGATTATGCACAGTTTGAGATTGTGGTTGAAAGAGCCTACCAGGATATTGTAGATAGCCAGCAGGTCGAGGCTCCGCTGTAGCATCCCCATCATGGAGGCAGTCAACTCCAAAGACTGGCGAGTGTACTCGGCAGAAGTCTGCAAGAGTGTTAGAAACATCAGTATTCCGCAAAAAATCAAGAGAAATAAAATGAAATGACTGTACAAAAAGTAAAATGTAGTAGTACATACTGGAGGCAAGCCGTAGAATCCGACTAGCTCGTGATCAGGCAGAGGGGGAGCGATGGGGATCTGGTAAGTCTCCCCACCCTGCCCTCTGCATGTCATCATAGTAGGCAGCTTAGGCCATCCAGCTCCCTGCCCTCTCCGAGATCCACTCCTGCCTCGAGCCGGAGGTACCCTCGATGCCCTCGGTGCCCTCGGTGCTCCTGCTCCAGCCGCTGGTGCCGTAGGCCTCTCCCTCTCAGCTCGACGAGCACTACTCAGAGGCGGCATCAGATAGACCTAGATAAACTCAGTGTAGACACCCTCGTCTCTAAAGCCCTCCGAGTCTCAACCAATCGTATAATCGGCCATCTCTTGAGGGGTGTACCTTTCGGTCTGCCTCATATTCGTAGGAGGAGGTGCTGGAACTACCTACTCCGGTAAGCCAAGGGTCTGCCGTAAGAAGCGCTCGCCCAAGTACCAAGCGCGACAGACGGGGCCCTCTAATAGAACTCTAAATCAGGCCGTCTCTCGGGCACCAGCATACCGGTCCCGAACTGCATCAGGTAATGGAGCCCATGGCTGCCAAGTGATCTGCAAATAGCAGTAAATACAGTTTGTTATCTGATATTTAAGGTACATTGCAAAGAAAAGCCAGTAAACTGAAATGTTTGACATACCTCGGCTGCGGTAATGGTATCGAAGTAGCGGCGGAAGAACATAAAGGACTCCCGCGGCCTCTGCTCACACCTCACGTCGAAGCGATAAGAGAACGGGACACCAAGGGGAATCTCCTCGTCTGGCATTGGGGCAAGCCTCAGGAAATAGGCATACACCCACAACTGTACAGTGTGACAGAACAGATATGAGCATGCTTATCAGATAAAGCAGTATGCAGATAAAGTAGAAAGCGGTATATGCAGTGTATTGTGCAGTGTGTACAGTGTATAGAGTACATATAATGTAAAACGGAACTGAAAATACCAGAAAGGGAACATGTACCTCCCAGGCTCGGTAGTAGCCTCCGAGCAACTGTCCGCTGAGGCGGGAGGATGAACTCATATAGCCGTAGAGAGTGGCCAAGCTTGCGCCACCCCAATCATAGCGGCAGATCTATGTCACATCCACAAGTGCACTCAATAAGTAGAGGGTGACGGTGTTCGCCCGGTCGGCAAAAAGCATGGTTCCTAGCAGGAACATGATAAAACCGCGAGTGTACTGCTCCTCCTCCTCCTCCTCCTGGGCAGTAGGTGCCTGGATCCGAAAATGATCCTCGAACCATGAGTATTGCACGAACCCTGCCCAAGTGAGAGGTGGCTGAGCGCCAAGCAGGTACATCTGAGTGGCGTCCCAATCGTCCATGTCTGTATCAAAAGGGATTGGATCACCCCCCACTCCGATGCCTGTGAGCATGGAGAAGTCGAAGGGAGTCATCGTCATCTCTCCGGTGGCAGAAAGGTGGAGGGAGTTGGTGGTGTCCCACCACCTCTCCACCAGAGCAGCAAGAAGGAGCCTGCTCGTGGTGAGGCGCGAGAGTCCCTTGCAGAAGGTCCCAAATCCAGCTCGGTCAACAATGCGACGAACCGCATCAGGTAGCTCCATGTACCAACCTATGGCGGCAACATTCCCATACCCCCGGAAGGCATGGGAATCCCCCTGTGGTCAAAACAAACAGTTGCGAAGCAGTGCTACAAATATAGTGTTGAGTGGTTCAGTGGAAAATACAGCGTGTATACACGTGTTCAGATTCAAACAGATATCGGGTGCGGGTGTGCTCGCAGTGAACTACAGCATGCGATGTATCAGTGTGTTTGAGTGGTTCAGTGGAAAATACAGCGTGTGTGCACGTGTTCAGATTCAAACAGATATCGGGTGCAGGTGTGCTCGCAGTGAACTGCAGTATGTGATGTATCAGTGTGTTTGAGTGATTCAGTGGAAAATACAGCATGTGTGCGCATGTTCAGATTCAAACAGATATCTGATGCAGGTGTGCTCGCAGTGAACTACAGCATGTGATGTATTAGTGTGTTTGAGTGGTTCAGTGGAAAATACAGCGTGTGTGCGCGTGTTCAGATTCAAACAGATATCGGGTGCAGGTGTGCTCGCAATAAACTACAGCATGTGATGTATCAGTGTGTTTGAGTGGTTCAGTGGAAAATACAGCGTGTGTACACGTGTTCAGATTCAAACAGATATCAGGTACGGGTGTGCTCGCAGTGAACTACAGCATGCAATGTATCGGTGTGTAGACACCCCATTTTTGACCGTCCTCAAGACTTAGGCGTCACCGTTTGAGCACCCGGTGATTATCCATGTTTGTGTTCGTTTGGAGTTCCCGGAGGTCTTGGCTACGCGCCTTGCCTCGGGATCTCCGAACTCGACTGTTTAGTGTCTGGTTTTGCACCAAACACTTGTGTTTTGCCTTGGAGGGGCAGGGAATGCCTTGTGAGGCATCCCCACACATCACCGGCTATGGCCAGAGGCCACCGGCTAGTGTTTTGATGCCATCGGCAATGTATATTGCCGGTCGGCATTCTTTGTTGCCGGTCGGCACTCCATTTTGTCAAAATGGCAATTTTGAGCAGCCGACTACTGTTCATCTTCTTTTACAGATATTTTAATACAGCTGTATGGCATTTTGTTCCCCTCCATACACGTGTATGGAGGGATGGCTTCCTTGTTAGCTTACCTTGTAAGCTTTACAAGATTGGCTCCTCTATAAGAGGATCCCTCCTCTCTTGGCTTTAGGTTAGACATTTTAGAGAGAAAAGTTGTGTGAGAGCTCTGGTTTTAGGTTTAGGGTTTCATACATATTCTATCTCTATACCTCCCTCTCATTTGGCCTTTGTGTGTGTATAAGTGTGTTTGTGTCTTACCATTGCACACAAACACATAGTGTTCCACCTTTCCTTGGTTTCTTGAAGGACCAGAGGTTGTTCTTGAGGTTCTTGGGCTGTTTTGAGCTCAAAGAAGCTGCTGGAGCTTCATTTGTGAAGAGGGTCATCAAGGGTAAGAAACTAGTCCCTTTATTCTCCATTTTTGCATTCTATTTTTGCCCATCTTAGAACTGTTTTTGAGCTTGGTGTATAATATAAAAAATTTCTATTTTTAGGCCCTCTAAATAGTTTGTTTAGGGTGTTTTGTTGTTTGGGGTTGTTTGACCCCTCTTAAGCCTTGTAAGGCTCCATTTTGTGCTATTTTGAGTGAGCTCCGGGACCTTGGTGTTTGGGCCTCCTCACCACTGAAATCTTGAGGGATTTCAGAGGTGAGGATGGTGCCTTGAGGTCCTAGGGAGGAGAGGGCCACCCCCTCTCCTTGCTGTCCTTGAAATGGACCATTTTTGGCCTCTTGAGGGAGCACCTAGCTAAGCTTCATGTTGACCATGCTTTAGATAATTTTTGTGCTTATTATGTCATAATATGCCTCTGTTTTTTGTTGGTTTTGGTACACCATGCATGCTTAGCATACCTACCTTGTAATGCCACTTTGTTGCCTTAGCATGCCTTAGGTTGTAAACCCTTGTTCTAGCATGTTTTAGGCTTAGCCTTGTGATGCTTTTGTGCTTATTTTGCCATGTTTAAGGTTTGTCCTAGGTTGTTTGGGTCGACTTTGGCATGCTTAGTATAGCCCCTTTGCATTCCGGCTTGTTGGCCTTTAGTATGTGAGGGTATAGCATGCATTACTTGCTTTGATTTAATGGTTTGGCATCATTTATAGCATCATTTCAGTCCCCTTAGTATGCTTGTATGCTTGCCTTGGATGTCTCTTTGATGCCTTATGAGCTTGTGTTATATGCTCCATGTTTTGGCCATTGTATACGCCTTTGAATTTGAGCCACTTAGATGCCATCTAGGGGGCCCCTTTACATGGTCTAGGTCTGCCTTGGGCCTGTTTTAAGCCCTCTTGGCCTTGTGAGGCTTGATTGGCTTAGCCATGGTTTAAGTCCCTTTGACTTGCTTCAAGTATTTGGGCCATTTATTGCATGCTTAGCCTATCTTGTTTGCTTGGTTTGACATCATCTTAACATGATTCCGGAGCTTACATTGCATGTCATTAGTCCTTGCTTAGCCTTTTTTAAATGCGCTTGAAAGTTGCCTTTGTTTGCTTAAGTATAGGCCCATTAACATGTGCATGTGTGTATGTGTGTTTAGTCTTTCATTTTGGGCACTTTGGCCACTGTTTTGGGCCTAATTAGAGCTGCCCAAATCATGCTTAAGTCCCCCCCCCTTTGCTTGTTTGCATGTTTGCCTCGCATATTTGTTTGCATAATTGCATGAATGCATTACATTGCCATGTTGCATCCTTAGCTCACATGCCTAGGATTGTATCCCATTTGCATGCATGCTTGGCCTCTTGAAGTGCTTGTGATAGAGGTTGAGTCCCATTGGTTTGTTCATGTGCATTGCATTCCATATCAAAAATGCACACTTGGTCCTTTAGGCCATCACGCATGGAAATGCGCGATTGATGGTCCGAGAACCAAGGAACATGTCCCTTTGACTCATTCTCATGATAAGGAACATGATTGGTGCATACATTGCTTGAATTGCATTGCCATGCTCTGCCTTGCCCTCTGTTGCTGTCAATTGCAGATTCTGCAGGAACTTTCTGCCGATCGGCAGTGTACAGTGCCGACCGGCAATCCTTCCTAGGCCGGTAGCTTCACCAACAGCCGGTGATCACATACCACTGCCGGTGGATATTCTACTCAGCCGGTGGTGTCTCCCAGTGTCCAGGGAAGCAATTCTGAGATTTTGGTAGCCTCCAGAGGAGCATAGCAGGGAAAACAGAGGCAGATTGCGCATGGCAGTGCACTTCTGAGCAGGACCGAGCACGCATTGCATTGAGCTCTCTTCCCGAGGCGGTTTACTGTTTTTCCTAGCTTAGTTAGTTTGTTAACTAATTAGGTAATTTGTAATAATTAATTAGCTAGGATAGTTGATTCATTATTCGATTTGTATTATTCTTTCGGTCCCTCCGGGTGAGGGCGAATTTGTAATAAGTGTGGGTGCGTGTGTGTGCATGTCTTTCAATCCCCACTTCTTTCTTCCCTTTTACTTACCTGCTTTGATGGTTAGTAATAGGACATGTTTAATTTAGCATACCTTATGCTATGCATGCGTGCATCCATACATTTGTCTTGCATGCACCAGGCTCGGCGCATCATGCTAACTGCATTTGTACTTCAATTCCAAATTGAATACGTGCATCAATTGATTACATTTCACATGCCATGTTTAGGTTAGCCGAGCCTACTCTAATTGCATCCTGTATGTGTTGCATTAGACATTTAAACATGGACTTGGATCATGCATTGTTTACTGACGAGTTTATTGTTTTGGCATGGAGTACGGTGTAAGTATTTTCATGCTTTAGCATATCGCATGCGTGTGAATGCTACCATAATAGCATGCTTACCATGTGGCTAGATGCTTATGTGATAAACTGTTTGAATGCCTGTGGGTGAAGGTTGGGTTGTCTGAGTTGGAAAAACTCGTTGAAATCCGTATTTTTAGCCTACTTGCGAGTAGCAAATTCCAAAGTGTTTTTCAAGACAAACGGATATGCAATGCTTATTTCCAAATTAGGCAATCTAGTCTATACTTGTTTGCCGTACGCATAACATAGTAATTCTAGGCTAATAACTGGAATAAGAACACATAATGTTTTCAAAAATGGATATCACGGTTAGTAGAGGCCGATCTTCGGATCGGGCGAGAGGGGGTGCTTATAGCTGACCTTCCCTAATCGTACCCAAGCTCCCGAGCCAAGGCAACTTTGGTGATGACGGACACGTGGCCTTCGGCACCAAGTCAGGGTTTCCTAAATCCCCCCATAAAAAAATATTTAGGTGGCGACTCTGTATCTGGCAAACCAGTCCATGTTTGGCACTTCTTTTTCTAAAAATTTGTTTTCTCAAAACGATTTGTCGGATTTGGACTCTTTGGTTCAGATTAAGAACCGTGACATCAAATCGAGTCCGAACTGTAGTAGCGAGGGCCCCCACGCGGGCGCGTCTACACGGTGTATCCGGGCCAAACATTTAAAGAACAGAATCAACTATTGCAGTCATGTATTCTACTTTGCAGACAATGAAACAGGGAAGAGTGTACCTCAGAAGCGCCATAGGATAGATGTGACTCTGGCTCACGCAGTAGAAGCTCCAGTGGCACGCGTCGCTCATAGCTCCTGGAGTGACGGAGGCTGTCAGGAGGAAACACATGTATCGCCGGCCTGTAGGCTGCCGGATCGAACGGCCAGACGTGAAGAGGCAGGAGCTCGGCCTTGGGGTCCACGTCCATCACTGGAGGAGCCCCACCTTGTGGTATGTCGTCTGCCATCTCAAAGAGAGTACAAAAATGGCCGAAAGTGTGAAAACCGGGCAAGAATGTGAAAAGTCAACCCCGAGAGGATAAAAAATGGACTGAAAGGTCAGAGTCTGAAAAAGGCACAAAGACCGAGGTAAACTTGGGAGAAACAAACCCTAGGTGATGGAAATCAAGAAAACTACACCGAAATCAAATTTTGTTCGGTTCAAAATGTGCGAAATCGGAAGGATTTTGCGAATCAAACAACGAAATGGGCCCGAAAACTAAGGAGAGATGGGGATCGAGAGGAGGAAAATCACCTAGAGAGAAGGGGGAAGTTTTCGAGCTAGGGCAAAGTGAAAATATGAGGTTTAGAACCTCATATTTAAAGACCCGTGGCCAATTGACAAAACTACCCCGATACAGCAATTTTTGGCCGGTCGGCCACATTGTTAGCCGGTTGGCCAATTATTTGGCCAGTGACCTTATTTTGTGGCCGATGGATGGCCGGTGGTCTTCCCCGGTAGCCGGTGAACCCTCCACACCCTTGGTTGGGTCATTCATGTGGTTTGGAACCTCCATTTATCAAGGCAGTACAAGGAAATGCACTTTTGAACCTTGATCAGCCTTCGTGTTGACCTCGAGCCGTGTTTCCCATATGCGATACTCAATACACGCAAGGTGTATCCTTTTCGTATCCTTTGCTATCTTGCGAGGTTCAATAACTGCTTTAAATGTGTTGCAATACATGTGTTGCCTCATTTATGATAAACATACACGGGTTGTATCGTTATGTACAACTACACGCGTTGTAACACGCACAACTTGCATTGTTATGCACTGTTCATTTGCATTGTCATGCGTTTCAAGAAAAAAAACAAACATGCGTTGTCACGCATTTAAGGTCATTTGCATTGTCATGCATTTCAAGAGACGTGCGTTGTCACGCATTTTGAATTCATTTGCATTGTCGTGCATCCCAATAGTATGCATTGTCATGCATTTCAATAAGTCATGCATTGTCATACACTTCAATTGCACGCATTGTCATGCATCTTTCATCTACATTTCAGTTCATGCATTGTCATGCATTCTCATTCATGCATTGTCATGCATGTCTCATTTCGCATTGTCATGCATCTCAAATTACACGCATTGTCATGCATGTTTCCTACCACGCATTGTCATGTGCACCTTATTTGCATTGTCATGCATTTCAATAAGTCACGCATTATCATGCCTTTCAATTACACGCATTGTCGTACATTACAATTACATACATTGTCGCGCATTTCAGTTCATACATTGCCATGCGTGTCTCATTTTGCATTGTCATGCGTTTCAATTCCATGCATTGTCATGCATTCTCGTTCATGCATTGTCATGCGTGTCTCATTTTGCATTGTCATGCATTTCCTTACTTTGCATTGTCATGCATTTATCTCATCGTGCATTGTTATACACACCGCATTTGCATTGTCATGCATTTCCTTATCATGCATTGTCATGCATCTCCTTACTTTGCATTGTTATGCATTTCAATTACATGCATTGTCATGTATTTCAGTATATGCATTGTCATGCATTCTCCTACCTCGCATTGTCATACACGTTTCATTTGCATTGTTCCTGCTATACACATTGCATGCGTTTCCGCGCGTGCTTTACTTACATGTGTATATTTTTCTTGCTTTACACATTGCATGCGTTTCCGCGTGTGCTTTATTTATATGTGTTTATGCATCCCCCCCAGGTGGTTTCATATTGTACACGTTTTCGCGTGTACTTTACTTACATGTTGTAGACGCGCCCGCGGAGGGCCCTGTGCTACAGTTCGGACTCGATTTGTGTCACGGTTCTTAATCTGAACCAAAGAGTCCAAATCTGGCAAATCGTTTGAGAAAACAGATTTTGTTGAAAAAGTAGTGCCAAACATGGACTGCTTTGCCAGATACAGAGTCGCCACCTAAATATTTTAAAATGGGAGAATTTAGGAAACCCTGACTCGGTGCCGAAGGCCACATGTCCGTCATCACCGGAGTTGTCTCGGCTCGGGAGCTTGGGTACGATCGGGGAAGGTCAGCTATGAGCACCCCCTTTCGCCCGGTCCGAAGACCGGCCTCTACTAACCGTGATATCCGTTTTTGAAAACTTTACGTGTTCTTATTCCATTTATTAGCCTAGAATTACTATGTTATGCGCACAGCAAACAAGTGGACATGTGCCAGCCATCAATGATGGCTTGTCGGCCATTGATGGAAAAAGTCAGATTTTGATTCGGGTACGCCCGGTGTTTACACCACTCCTCATTGGTTAGAAACATTTGTTGGTTAGAAACATTCGGATACGCCTAGTGTTTACACCACTTCTTGTTGGTTAGAAACATTCGGGTACGCCCGGTGTTTACACCACTCCTCATTGGTTAGAAACATTTGTTGGTTAGAAACATTCGGATACGCCTAGTGTTTACACCACTTCTTGTTGGTTAGAAACATTCGGGTACGCCCGGTGTTTACACCACTCCTCATTGGTTAGAAACATTTGTTGGTTAGAAACATTCGGATACGCCTAGTGTTTACACCACTTCTTGTTGGTTAGAAACATTCGGGTACGCCCGGTGTTTACACCACTCCTCATTGGTTAGAAACATTTGTTGGTTAGAAACATTCGGATACGCCTAGTGTTTACACCACTTCTTGTTGGTTAGAAACATTCGGGTACGCCCGGTGTTTACACCACTCCTCATTGGTTAGAAACATTTGTTGGTTAGAAACATTCGGATACGCCTAGTGTTTACACCACTTCTTGTTGGTTAGAAACATTCGGGTACGCCCGGTGTTTACACCACTCCTCATTGGTTAGAAACATTTGTTGGTTAGAAACATTCGGATACGCCTAGTGTTTACACCACTTCTTGTTGGTTAGAAACATTCGGGTACGCCCGGTGTTTACACCACTCCTCATTGGTTAGAAACATTTGTTGGTTAGAAACATTCGGATACGCCTAGTGTTTACACCACTTCTTGTTGGTTAGAAACATTCGGGTACGCCCGGTGTTTACACCACTCCTCATTGGTTAGAAACATTTGTTGGTTAGAAACATTCGGATACGCCTAGTGTTTACACCACTTCTTGTTGGTTAGAAACATTCGGGTACGCCCGGTGTTTACACCACTCCTCATTGGTTAGAAACATTTGTTGGTTAGAAACATTCGGATACGCCTAGTGTTTACACCACTTCTTGTTGGTTAGAAACATTCGGGTACGCCCGGTGTTTACACCACTCCTCATTGGTTAGAAACATTTGTTGGTTAGAAACATTCGGATACGCCTAGTGTTTACACCACTTCTTGTTGGTTAGAAACATTCGGGTACGCCCGGTGTTTACACCACTCCTCATTGGTTAGAAACATTTGTTGGTTAGAAACATTCGGATACGCCTAGTGTTTACACCACTTCTTGTTGGTTAGAAACATTCGGGTACGCCCGGTGTTTACACCACTCCTCATTGGTTAGAAACATTTGTTGGTTAGAAACATTCGGATACGCCTAGTGTTTACACCACTTCTTGTTGGTTAGAAACATTCGGGTACGCCCGGTGTTTACACCACTCCTCATTGGTTAGAAACATTTGTTGGTTAGAAACATTCGGATACGCCTAGTGTTTACACCACTTCTTGTTGGTTAGAAACATTCGGGTACGCCCGGTGTTTACACCACTCCTCATTGGTTAGAAACATTTGTTGGTTAGAAACATTCGGATACGCCTAGTGTTTACACCACTTCTTGTTGGTTAGAAACATTCGGGTACGCCCGGTGTTTACACCACTCCTCATTGGTTAGAAACATTTGTTGGTTAGAAACATTCGGATACGCCTAGTGTTTACACCACTTCTTGTTGGTTAGAAACATTCGGGTACGCCCGGTGTTTACACCACTCCTCATTGGTTAGAAACATTTGTTGGTTAGAAACATTCGGATACGCCTAGTGTTTACACCACTTCTTGTTGGTTAGAAACATTCGGGTACGCCCGGTGTTTACACCACTCCTCATTGGTTAGAAACATTTGTTGGTTAGAAACATTCGGATACGCCTAGTGTTTACACCACTTCTTGTTGGTTAGAAACATTCGGGTACGCCCGGTGTTTACACCACTCCTCATTGGTTAGAAACATTTGTTGGTTAGAAACATTCGGATACGCCTAGTGTTTACACCACTTCTTGTTGGTTAGAAACATTCGGGTACGCCCGGTGTTTACACCACTCCTCATTGGTTAGAAACATTTGTTGGTTAGAAACATTCGGATACGCCTAGTGTTTACACCACTTCTTGTTGGTTAGAAACATTCGGGTACGCCCGGTGTTTACACCACTCCTCATTGGTTAGAAACATTTGTTGGTTAGAAACATTCGGATACGCCTAGTGTTTACACCACTTCTTGTTGGTTAGAAACATTCGGGTACGCCCGGTGTTTACACCACTCCTCATTGGTTAGAAACATTTGTTGGTTAGAAACATTCGGATACGCCTAGTGTTTACACCACTTCTTGTTGGTTAGAAACATTCGGGTACGCCCGGTGTTTACACCACTCCTCATTGGTTAGAAACATTTGTTGGTTAGAAACATTCGGATACGCCTAGTGTTTACACCACTTCTTGTTGGTTAGAAACATTCGGGTACGCCCGGTGTTTACACCACTCCTCATTGGTTAGAAACATTTGTTGGTTAGAAACATTCGGATACGCCTAGTGTTTACACCACTTCTTGTGACTAGGGGCAAAAATGTCCGATGTGCTCGAAGAGCCGAAGATGAATCCTTCTGCAAGTCAATACAACAGCCGCCCTCCTAGATACGGATGGCTACGAAACCCTAAAATCATTTGGCATGGACTTGTTACACTTTTACCCTTTGAGAGGCACGCTAGGCCGAAAACCCGAAAGGGCGACCTAGGCAAAAGTTAGAGCACAAAAAATTTGAAAATATAAAAACTGAGCTCGTAAGGTTGAAAACCCGCAAAGGGCGACCTTAGCAAAAGTTAGAGCGTAAAGTGCCGGTGACAGCAGACACCAGCCGGTGGCATCTAGCCACTGCCGGTGATGGGTGGGGATGGTCTACAAGCCCCACCCTGCCTCTCAAGGGCAAGATGCAGGTGTTTGGTGCAAAACCAGACACTAAACGGTCGAGTTCGGAGATCCTGAGGCAAGGCACGCGAGCCGAGACCTCCGGGAACTCCAAACGAACACAAACATGGATAATCACCGAGTGTTCAAACGGTGACGTCCAAGTCTTGAGGACGGTCAAAAATGGGGTGTCTACACATGTGTTCATACCTTGCTTGCTTTACACATTACATGTGTTTCCGCATGTGCTTTACTTATATGTGTTTATGCATCCCCCCAGGTGGTTACACATTGTACACGTTTTCGCATGTACTTTACTTACATGTGTTCATACCTTGCTTGCTTTACACATTGCATGCGTTTCCGCGTGTGCTTTATTTATATGTGTTTATGCATCTCCCCAGGTGGTTACACATTGTACACGTTTTCGTGTGTACTTTACTTACATGTGTTCATTCCTGCCATACACATTGCTCACGTTGTCGCGTGTGCTTTATTTATATGTGTTCAAGTTCCTTTATTTTTACACATTGTACATGTTGTCGCATGTGCTTTACTTACATGTGTACATTTCATTCCTGCCATACACATTGTACATGTCGTCGCGTGTGCTTTACTTATATGTGTTCAAGTTCCTTTATTTTTACACATTGTACATGTTGTCGCATGTGCTTTACTTACATGTGTATATTTCATTCCTGCCATACACATTATACATGTCTTCGCGTGTGCTTTACTTGTATGTGTTCAAGTTCCTTTATTTTTACACATTGTACATGTTGTTGCATGTGCTTTACTTACATGTGTACATTTCATTCCTGCCATACACATTGTACATGTCGTCGCATGTGCTTTACTTATATGTGTTCAAGTTCCTTTATTTTCACACATCATACATGTTGTCGCATGTGCTTTACTTACATGTGTACATTTTTTTCTTCGCTTTACACATTGTACATGTTGTTGCATGTGCTTTACTTACATGTGTATACTTTTCCTCACCTTCACACATTGTACACGTTGTCGCGTGTACTTTACTTATATGTGTTTGTGCCTTCATAGCATTGTTATGCTTGTTTCAAATCGCATTGTTATGCACACACCCAGGTTGCGTTGTTATGCACCCCTTCCACCCGCATTGTCATGCACCCTCTCACTCGCGTTGTCATGCACTTTTCACGTGCGTTGCTATGCATGTATCTAATGATATTATACCTGCTAAGTTCTCTTTCTTTTTCAGGCACAATATTGTATGTACGGTTCATTTGAGACTAGCACGACCAGACGAACCGGACAGGAACGATATTGTATGTACGGTTCATTTGAAGCTGGTATGACCAGACAAGCCGCACAGGTATTATATTCTCCGCGTCAAATGTAGCGAGAATTACATAATTCTCTTACATCCTTTCTGCATTGTAATGTAGTTTGGTTTTTGGCTTGCTTAAAACTGTTACATTTATTGTATGTATTTGCTTCGTTATAGCTTCTTTGCATGATCATAAGTTATGTTCAGCTTTGTGCATTGTTCTTGCATCTTGCCCCTGCCTACAGGCACATATCTTGTTATCTTGCATGCTTGTCTAAGTCTTCGGCCTTGTCAAAAATGGGTCATCTCTGGGCTTTGACATTCACTCCCGTCATTGTTATGACTTTCGAGTTCTGTCAAAGAGGGGCAACTGTAGACACCCCATTTTTGACCGTCCTCAAGACTTGGACGTCACCGTTTGAACACTAGGTGATCATCCATGTTCGTGTTCATCTTGAGTTCTCAGAGGTTTCGGTCGCACGCCTTGCCTCAAGACCTCTCGACTTGTTTGTTTTGTGCTTGGTTGTACACCAAACACTTGTGTTTTTGCTTTTGAGGGAAGGGGATGGCTTGTTGGCCATCCCCACACCTCACTGGCCTTGGCTTGAGGCCACCGGCCTAGTTTTCTTGCTACCGGCCAAATATTTTGGTTGGTCGGCAATGTTTTTGGTCGGCCGGCCATTTTTGTTAGTCAATCGGCCATATTTTCCAGCCCACCCCTGTTCATCTGCTTTATGCAGATATTTAGTGCCAGCTGGTACAGCTGGCATGCAGATTTTTCCCCTTCCATACATGTGTATGGAGGGATTTCTCTCTTGCTTAGCTTGTTTTGGAAGCTTTGCAAGATGGGAATTCTATAAAGAGGGAGCTTCTCCTCCCTTCTCAGAGGTTCCAGAGGTTTGAAATTAGGGTTAGAAATAGTTGTATCTATCTATCTCTATATCTCCTTCTCTTTACATATTTGTATGTGTATAAGGTTGTTTTGTTCATACTTTTGCACACAAACACCTAGCATTACACCATCCTCTTGGTGCTGAGGTCCTTGGAGGTTGATTTTTGTGTTCTTGGGTTGCTTTGGACTTAAAAAACCTGCTGGATCATTGTTCTTGAAGAAAGTCTACAAGGGTGAGAAACTTATCCTTTTATTTTCCATTTTTGCACAAGCTTTTAACCTACCTTGCATCTGTTTTTAAGCTTAGTGTATAACTGATAAAAGTTCTGATTTTGTGTGCTTTAGAACTTTGCTTAAGGTCACTTTGAGGTTTGGGGTTGTCTCCCCCCTCTAAGGCCTTATTAGGCCTTGTTTTAGGCCATACCTTTTGGCCATTGTTCTTAGCTTTGCATGACCGCTCTACCACTAAAATCAGAGGATTTTCAGTGGTGGAGAGGTGGTTTTGAGGTCCTAAATGGGAGAGGGTTGTCCCCGCTCCATGTTGTCTTTGATGCTTGCACAAATGACTTGTGTTGTAGCTTGTATGCCTAGCTTGCTTTAGCTTCATTTCAGTAGGTATTAGGCTTTGTTTTGCCATGTTATACCTTTGTTTCAAGTTGGTTTAGATGTGCCATACATGCTATGTATACTTGTCTTGTAATCTCATGATTTTGCCTTAACATGCACCTAGCATTTAGACCACTATGCTTACTTGTTTTGGCCTAACTCCATGAAGCTTTTGGCCTTGTCTTGCCATGCTAAAGCTCTGATTTTGGTTGTTTTGGCCATGCTTGACTTGCTTTGTATAGCTACCATGTAATCTTGCTTGTTAGCTTCGAGTGTTGAATCCTCTAGCATGCTCCATTTGGATCATTTCAGCGGTTTGGCACCACTTATAATGCTATTTCAGTCCATATGTTATGCTTGTATGCTTGCATTTATAACTCCTTTAATGCTTTAAAGAGTTAGGGTTGTATGCCTCATGGATGTGTCATTGTGTATGCCATCATGTCTAGGCATTTGGGATGCCATCTAAGTGGGTTTTTGGGCTCATTTTAGCATGTCATATCTCTGATTTTGGTCACCTAAATCATGCCAGGTTTGGTTGTCTTAGGTGTAGTGTAACACCTCCTTGGTGGCCTTGTATTTCTCAAGCCTTGCCCCTTTATAGCATGCTTGTTTGTATGTACTTTTGTCCTTCATTTCATAGCATTTTAGCCGCTGATTTGGACCTATTTGAGAGCTGTCCATATTGGTTTAAGACCATCCTCGCATGTTGTTGCATGCATGTCTTGCATGTTGTCGCATGCTTGCTCCATTTTGCCTTTTGTTGCATACCATGTATGGTTGCATTATTTAGGTCATAAGCTTATTGACATGTTGTAGCATGTTAGTTCAAATGTACCATGTTATATACTTGGCCCATGGCATGTTGTTGCATGCTTAAGTTGTGATGCATTCAGCATGTATTCTTCCTTTTATTTTGGTCGCTTAACATGTTGTCTATGTTGCATATTTGCATGCATTGTCCCTAACATGTTGTCCATGTTGCATCTTGCATGCTTGCATGCTTAAGTTGCATTTTGTATGCTTGTTAGCTTGCATCTTGTCATATGCTTGACATGTTGTCACATATTATTGCATGCTTGTCTAGGTTGCTTGCATCTTGTCATATTAGCTTGTTTTGGAAGCTTTGCAAGATGGGTCATTACTTTCTTGTTCTTCACATACTTACTTAGTGTCTGTGCACTTGGCTTTATTCTTGAACTTTGTCGTCTTCTTGACTATTTTTCTCTTTTTTCATTCAATCCTCTGGCTTTTTCTCTTTCTAG